>CM035093.1:32884974-33159974 GCA_020205505.1 Panax japonicus | reverse complement strand
TTAGCTTTGATTGTGTTTGATGCTTGTTTGATGAACTAAGAAACTTTGTTTCTAAACTCAAAAGCCATGTATATACATGTTAATAAGTGTTTATTGTTTGGATCTACCCATAATGGGGGTTGATTTGGTGGAAATCTAAAGGAATTGAAGAATGGAAATTTTTTGGAAAAGTTAAACTTTTAAAAAGTGTGATCAAGCTTTTGGATCTTTGAAATCTATGATGAATATATATGACTTATGTTCTTGGGATGCTAGATATATGTGTTAAGAGTAAAATCCCTTTGGAATTACTCAAATAGGTTGAATATTGAACAAGTTATGGGATTTCTCCCAAACTACACAAAGATAAGAAAACTGTTAAAAGGACAGTTTTGTAACAGCCACGTCCGGGCTAATTTCTGGTAGCTAAACATGTCCAAATATGGATTTTGATAGATGAAAACTGTATTTCGGAAAGATAGTAATCCAACAAAAGTGACGGATCATTAATCGGAGTTACAGATTTCGTTTTATTTAAGTTTTGGTGAAGGACTCCAAAACTGCCAGAGTGCAAAAAGTTTCTGCCCAAAGTTTTCCGGGGGCTGTTTCGGATATTTAGTTAATGAGAAGAATTCCAGGCTTTTGGGAAATGAAAATATATGGTATTATGTAGCTCGTGTCCAAAACGGAGCTGATTCCGAGTTAAAACGACCAAGTTATGACCGTTCTAATTTTTGTGATTTTCTGACGGAAATCGCTATAAACGGAGTTCTACAACTCCGATTGCCACGAAATTTAAAATGGAGCATCACGTTAACATATATAAGGTTATCCCAAGAGATGGGGATGTTTGGAGTTAAGCACAAGGTAGCTAATTTCTTAAGCTACGCACTAGAATTAATTTTTGAAAAATACCAAAGGAAGTTGGAAAATTATGGAAAAATAATTTTTGTGCATGAAATACATGTATATGTGTTTGACCAAAGGATAGGAGAATAATACACTGATTTGGTATTTTCGTGATACGGATATAGAATACAGCTTGCTGGATTAGGTAAATTGTGATTCCAGTTTACTGTATTGAAATACAGTTTGATGAATTGAAAATATGTTAAATCCAGTTTGCTGGATTGTAGTTCAGGTTGCTGAAATGGAACTTTAGTATACTGAAATGAAATCTGATTTAATGAAATGATATTTCAATTTAATGAAAGGTTATCTTGCTTACTAAGATATCATGAAAAGGGAAAACTTATATGTATAAGTTATGAAGTGATGAAAAGATTATCAAAGTATAACAATAACATTAAGACTTAAGCGTAATGACTAATACTTAACTACATGATTAAATGCTAGACACTTTAATATACGATGATAAAATTGTGTCGGGTTCAACTCAGACTGCAATAGTTTGACTTGATACCTTGTCTTATGTGTGTTATAGACTGATAGGCTTATGTGCTATATGTTTAGGTTATTTTATGGATATAAATATAACAGTATTATACTGTGATGATATTATTCTAATATTGGAGATCTATATTATTAATATTAGGTCTTCGGATAAAAGCGTTATAAATTGCGTTGCGGTAATCAACGGTTCAGGCAAGTTTTCTTTATACTTAACTCTAATAAGAGTGTTTATTCAAGCTTATGGTTAATCATTGCTGATTGCCATGAAAATTGTATTCTGTACATCTTGCATGTATAAGTCAGGTATGAAAGGCTGATCACCTTCATTACCAGTTGGTTCAGAAATGTTTATTCATGTTTAAAACTTGTTCAGTCAAAAGTTTGTTCGTGCTAATTCTCAATTATATTGATGAACTATAGCCAGCTTATTATTCATACTCTTCAATCATGATATATCGTTATGTTATTGTATTTAAACTTGCTGGGCAACTTTCATGCTCACCCTTGCTATATCATGATAAAACATTGCAGATAAGGCGAATGTGTTCGGATACAGGGAAAGGTTAAGGCCAAGTTCAGCTTGGGGTATAAAGTGCGGCTTGTTTGTAATAATATATTTTGATAAATATTGTTATATGATAAATAGTTATGAAATGTGTACTAAGTTAAGGTTACTCGACCTTGGGGAATAGTTTGTAATGTAATGTATAAACAATTTATGTTTATATCTTCCGCAATTAGTGAAAGAATTAGTGTACCGAATCCGCGGCGATTTGGGGCCCGAATTAGGGGCTACTACAGTGCAAATGTTTCCTGATAATCTACACCATAAGACTGTGTATACCCTTTTGCAACTAGTCGAGCTTTATATCTTTCAATAGTCCCATCTGCTTTGTGTTTGACCGTAAAAACCCATCTACATCCCACGATCTTCTTTCCCTTTGGTAAGGGCACGAGTTCCCATATGGCATTCTTTTCCAATGCTGTGATTTCCTCTACCATAGCTTTGGTCCATCTAGAATCTGCTACTGCTTCCTGTAATTTACTAGGAATAGAGACAGAGGATAATTGGAGTACATAAGATGCAATTGAGTTTGATTGTTTCCAACAATATATATATATATATATATATCGGAAAAAAAATATGTACACAATTGTATAGTACATAAATAAAAAAAATGTTATCATAGCCCGACTTATAATACACATCTGTATATATAAATATAACCCATATATATTTTTTGTATCTATAGATTTCTAATTGGGTCGTCTCCTAATTTATTAAGAGGAAAAGAGTATTATCCCATGTGCATGAGAGCATGCATGAATATGGGCGCCCCGCGCTATCTAACATAACATTATGCTTTCTGCGCCTACAATCCACGTGCTTTCTCTTATCTCCCATTTGCAAAATACTAGTATAAGATTAATGATTAATTTTTTTAAAAGTAACCTCAGACATTTTAATTTTAAATTTAACATAGATTTATTTAATTTTAATCAATATATGATATATCAAAAATGTTATTTATTATAAATTTTATTATGTCCACTAGCGCTATTGATACAATTAGTCTTTTTTTTCTTGATTAACTGTTATTTTGTTTGAAATAATTACTCTTTCAAGTCTTTTATGGTAATTCTTAGAGTAATTTTTTCATTTTTACAACACATTACGGTTTTAATATACTTTATTCTTTTGTACTGTTTGATCAAATATTTATATATAACATAACTGAATTATTTTATTAATTTAATATTTCAGTAATTTTAATTAATTTTAATATTTTAAAACATGATGAGTTATTATATATTACAAGCATGAAACCCATGCGAGGTATAAATTAATTTAACTTTCCCATAGTGATTGTGTTATCACATACTACTATATCAATCGATCGCTTAATATAATTATACTAGCGATAACCCGTGCCTGAAGGCACGGTGTAACGAAAATTAAATTAAAATTTAAAAAATATTACATTATCTAAAGACATACATACTCAATCAACAATACATATCCAACCACCAAAACATCGAGCTAGTCGGTACTAATTTCACTAAATTTCGGCAGAATTTCCTTTAAAAATAGATATCCGAAAAATTCTAAACTTATCTACAAAACTTACAATCATCAAAACTTATCTGTGTGTGGGTTCGAAATTTGAATAATGAGGACAAGAGAGAGAGAGCTGATGTGTATTTTGATGTGACATTTATGTATTTTCTCTCTCCGCTCTGTTTTATATTATAGATATAACGTACGTACACTCTCAGTAAGTAGCAAACTAGCACAGTATGTAATCCATTAATCAGAGTTTTCAATGGGTTGGGGGTACCGACTAGTTAGTCAGTCGTGTACTCCCAGAATCAGCGTTGGATCCGATCCCACACAAAAACGTCATAGAATTAGACTTTCGGAAAGGAAAATTTTACAAAAACCATGCAAAATCGACTTCTAGTCATGACAACATAATAATTAAAAGGCAAAACAGGCCCAGCCACAGCCAGCCGCAGCCGAGGGAGGACAGCCATTCCAGATCAAACAAGAGCCAACTCAATTTGATATTTTCAACGCGTAACTCGTATGTTAGTCATTCGACACATCAGTGATCAATTTCCTTTTAAGAAATGGAGAGGGAGAAGAAGTATTGTATTTTTTTCCCATCCGACCTGACCCGACCCACAAAAAGACATCTACACGCATGCTCCGATCGAGTAGATGCAGATTCCATTCCATGCTAAATATATAGTAGTGTATCTGATTATAAGGGGATTGATAGGAAGTCTCAGAAAAGACAAGAAGGCGTGGATTCGAAATGAGTATGTGGGTCAAAAAGCACTAGTTTGGGAAGGGAAAGGGAGACAAATATCATTACTGATCAATTACAACTAATAATCCACTCACTAGATCTTTCATCCATTTATAACCAAATCATCTCACCACTCTAATTGCATGCAAACAAAATGAAATGAATAAAATGAGTGCCTAAATGCTGACTAGCTCCTAGTATGGATTGGATATGACTGGACCGCAGCAAATCGCTGCTACTGAGTTCCCCAACAGCGAACCAGCTTAGGTTAGTAGCTTGCTTAATTCTTTCTATTGGATTTGGATTCTTCTGATCAATAGGATGAGGAGAAACAAATAAATATATAAATTATAATCAACATTTATTTGAGTCCATCATTGTTAGAATTTGAGCTAAAATAAAAATGGGTTTTAATAATTATTTTAAGTAAATCCAAGTATCAATGTGTTTATGTCGTTTTTGTTCTAGTACTGAGCCTAAAACTATTCCGAACGGACGCACCTTTTCTGTTTAAAGTCAAAACTACGTTGTTTTTGACTTAATCATACCTTATCAGTGAGTTGTGTATCTTCTGATGAGTCACTTACCCTATTATAAATAAAGAAGGTGGCTGCCATTTTTCATTCATTCAAGCATAAACATTCCGGTCTTCTTATTCTTAATTTCATTAGCAGTTTTTAGTTTATTTTTTGAGAGAGAGTTCTAAGCATTTTATTTTGATTCGTTAAGTATACTATTTGAAGTGCTACTGTAGTATACAATGTCATTGTATCCCGGGAGACAAGCGCTATCAACTCTGAATATCATACGAAGGACATAATTGTCTTAAGGACATAGTATCAAGTACTAGCCTTGACAAATTCATTTTAAAATAAATTAATATATATATATAGTATCCATTCTCAGTTTACTAAAAATCATTTCCAAGATTTAATTCAAGTTTTTTCATATAAATAGTGGAAACGGATTATTTTTCAAATTATGACCACAATATCAGAACCATGACACTAATGGACATTAATCGACAACTGAAACCCCTAATACAACCACTGCTCTTAAGTGCATGTTCAATCTTCCAAAAAGGCTTCATAATATATAATCATATAGTATTTCCTCTGCATTCAAAATATTTAATCAACTTTGGCATTTTAAAATTAATTTAAAATATTTTAATATTTAATGTTAATATGAATTCACCCATTTAGATTTAGACTATGCAATTATGTATAAAACAAATACTACTAACTACAAGTCCTATTGTTTCCAAAAGTTGATGAATCACATCTTTGAAATTTAAAAATATCTCAAAATAGTATTAAAAATTGAACTTTGATCTTATATTTTGTAAAATGCCCAACATTAGCCACTGCGTACTGGACAATTCACTTGGAACAAGAAGTTATAATAAGGGGAAAATTAAAGGTGGCATTATCTATATATAGGAGTAGTATTAAAGATGTTACTAGGTTAATTAAATTTGATATATCTAGCAATCCATAACAGAACATAGCTCAACAGAGCCATAATCAAGCAATTCTTGGATCATTTGCTCAATATGATCTTCTTCAAGAGAGTTGAACTGTTTGCCACTTTCCCCTTGAGTAGCCTCATTAGTATCAACCCTATTGGCAATGCTTTTTCCTCTGGCAGCAGAAGAAGGTGATTGAGATTCTTGAGCCCCTCTGCCTTGCAGAGATGCCATGTGACATCTTTGTAGCTTAGCTGTTAGAGTAGCAGACAGAAACTTGGTTGAAGAAGACTGAGAGGAGTGGTCGTCATTGTAGGGGAAGTTGGTGCCTGCTCTTGGGCCGCACATGAGAATCGCTGCTTCGTCGTATGCCCGTGCCGCATCCTCCGCCGTCACGAACGTGCCAAGCCATATTCTTGTCTTCCTGAAAATTAAGGAAATGGTTCCTCAATTGTTTTAATTAGTGGAAATTAAAATATCAAACAAACAATTTGTGTTCCTAGCTAGCGTAGAAAAAGAGATGAAGTTGGAATGAATATATAGGGAAATTACAGAAGAGGGTGACGAATTTCAGAGACCCAAGAACCCCATTGCCTCTGGCGAACTCCCCTGTATCTTTGTTGAGGTCTAACCATGTTGGTAAAGCAGAGAGAGCAAAGTTTATGGGAGGGCAATTGGTCAAAGTGTTTGTGATATGTCTCTGAGAGGGGATTTTTAATGGGGCGGGGCTTAGCTTAGGGAGTAGTAGGAGTGGTAGTGGAGTGTGTTAGATTTTAGGGTGCTTTTGTAAGCGCTCTTTTCGGCCTTCAAATGGTAATAAATGGAGGGATGGGTCCGCGACGTTTTTTTCTCTCTCCCATACTATGATTTTATTAAGTCTATATATGTGAATTGATTATTTAATTGATGATGATGATATAGTTATTTAAATGGATATATAGCTAGGTGAAATGTACGTAGTTTTGTTAATATTAAAGTTAGATGGCAAATAATTTTAATGGATTGTATATGGATGTTGCGATGGTAGCAATTTGCATGTGGACAGTAGACTAGCTAGTACATGGCTGATGGCACAGATCACATCAGACTTGTTAAACATAGCTCCTCATATGCAGGCTGCAGCACTGTAAGGTCAGGTCAAGACAATACAATGTCAATGGAAATCAGCAGCATGACCCGTTAATTAATGTCTTATCAATAGATATATATATACACGTATGTATGTAGCTGCTATTTTTGACCGTATATATATAAGATTGTAAATTAATAATACTACGAACGAATTAATAAAAACATGTCGACGAATCCATTTGGCTGGCTCCTTCATTTACTTACTCTTGAGGTGAGGTGAGGTGAGGTGAGGTGAGGTGAGGTCGTCTTTCTACCACTATATATATACTATCCGGACACTGCATGTTAAGTGTTCCTTAGTTACGTACGTCAGGCATGCAACCAATTTGATTTGATTCAGAACCTTCTTCTCCAGTCTACACTCAATATCATTTCGTTTTAATTGTATGTTTCAACGCTTTTCTTTTTATCTATTTATATCATGTCCGATGATATGATGTTATTTGTAACGTAACAATTGTGAATATCAACTTTTTGATCCCAACAAATAAGTGAATATCGAAAAACACATGAGTTGAAGCTAGGATTACGTACTACTATTCAAATCTAAAGTCACTGTTTCACTCTTAATGTGTATTTATTATTAGTATTATAGCTATAATCGTGTGCTTAATTATGATAATTTATTGATGGTGGCTGCAGAAAAAATAGTACCAATGCATGTAACAAGTCAAATGGAAGTACTTTGATAGAATGTATGATGGTATCTTTCACGCCCAATTTAATAAATATAAAAAGAGTACAGGTAGGAAATAGAATAATGAAGTTATTTTTTGGTAAATTAGTCGATTGGTAAAAATAGAATACTGACACACATACAACTTTACCTGTTCTATTAGTCAATTGACTAATTTAACCGAAAATAAACTTCATACATAGGAGTTAGCAGTTAAGGTGAGTTCCTTTCCTTAGTTTTGAGTGGTGCAGTTAAATGTTATACCAGGTGTTTCCACCTTCTTCATCCTCATCATGTCAATTGATTTGATTTGTGGGTCAGGTTACAAGTATATATATATAAATTATTATTATTTTTTACACCAAAAGAAAGAAAGTTACTACTATAAAACAAAGAATTCAATGGTTGGTTGGTTGGTTGGTTATCAAGAAAAAGGACTCCACTTCTCGTGACAAACTAAATACTAGTATTTGTTGGAATGCCAAATTATTTCAATGGATTTTTGTCCTCAAGTTGACACTTTAAGCTTGGCCAGACTAATACTACTTTACTTTGGTTGTAGAGATTAAAAAATATAAAAAAGAAAAAGGATACAAGGCATATCTCAAAAAGGTGTTAGGAGTGCTAGAGACACAAATTATTTTACAAATATTTTACAAACTGTTGATGTGACATACTCCACGTCAGCCTATTGATCAACAAATTGTTTAATGTAGTCTTCGGTCCCACACAAACTGCTTATGTGGAGTATCAGCAGTTTGTAAAATAGTTTGTGTCTCTAGCATTATTTTAAAGGGAATTAAGGAAACAAGAAAACACCACACCTTATGAAAAATATTGGATTTGGATTTTCAATACTAACTGAGTGAGTGAGTAGGAGAGGATGGATGAATCAATTCAATGGTGAAGATGGAGGAGGAGTTAAGAGAAGTTGTACTTTCGTCCCGTCCGTCGCTTAATTCGAAGATGAAGTTCACCTGTTTGTTTCAACGGCTTCTCAGTTTCTTCTTCTCTCCTTCCTCAACCTTATGCTGTCCAATTTTTGTTGAATTTAACCTCACCGGAATAATACAATTGCACAAGAAACCTATAATTCATTCATTAATCAATCCCATCAATTCATCACTACCTAGTTTAATCACTACATAAAATTAGCAAGCAAAAAATAAATAAAATTAATGAATCCGGATATTCTCACCCATTCTAGCCAGTCGATTAACCCAACTGGGAATGGGATTCCCGGTCAGTCTAACAGTAGCATCAGTGCAGAAATGGTTGCAATTCTTGGTAATCAGATTATATGCATTACCCTTGTATACTTGACCAAGCTCCTCCATTATTCCTCTCACATCTCCCCTGCTCATCTCCGTCCATCCGATCAAAATTGTTTTTCGAAACCTAAATCCTTGGCATTGTTTGGGTTCCCCTTCAAAAATCCCGGTTGTGGGATACTCATGACCTCCAAATGCATACTCAATTCCATCAACTATATTCCCACAATCAATTAGCCCTTTGTCATGATCAGAATTGGAATTAAAAAAAATAATAATAAATCAAAGTACCTTGAACACCAGAGTGATAGGCCCCGAGGCCAAGCCAATAAGCATATCCATTCATGGAGGTAAGATCATATACATTAAGGTACACTGGTATG
Source organism: Panax japonicus (assembly GCA_020205505.1). Taxonomy (NCBI): domain Eukaryota; kingdom Viridiplantae; phylum Streptophyta; class Magnoliopsida; order Apiales; family Araliaceae; genus Panax; species Panax japonicus. The sequence goes on along the minus strand of CM035093.1, from coordinate 33,150,840 downwards.
GATCCACCCCCGTTCCTTGTTGACAACATTAATTTATTCTTGGTAGAAACTAAGAAGCAGAATGTTTTCAGAAACTTGGAAGAATTGAAATGGTGAGATTAATGTATAAAATTGAGTTTTGGCGGAGCCTAAGGTTTTGGGTATTAAGTAGAATTCATGGATGGATGGATGAACGAAGCCTAAGGTTTTGATTTTTGAATAATTAGGAGTGTGATTGGTTAAGTATGAGCTGTGTAATCATATATTTTAATTTCTTTTGGGAGAAAGTTATGATACATAGTGGTGTTGCCTCTACTACTACTGCCTATCTACTAGTTGGTATTATTATTATTATTATTATTATTATTATTATTATTATTATTATTATTATTATTATTATTATTAACTCATAAATTCATTATACTACTATTAATGTATTAGCATTAGTATTAGTGTGATCGTGGACATTTTTGGTTTTTAATTAAAAATCTATCGAGTATTACTTTCACTATTTTAAATTATAACATTATTGCGTCTATACATTTTTAAATTTAAAATTTAGATTTTTTATTAAAAAATTTGAAATAATAAATATTACAATGTTTATAATATTAATTATTGTATTAATTATATTTAATATAAAAAAATTAATGGGACCCACTATGATTCTAAAGCAAATGGGACCCACTATGATTCTAAAGCAAATGTCGTTGGTCGTCACCTAAAAATGAAAATCGTAGTTATGGCGGTCAACTCTTTGGATTGTTTACAAATGAAAATGACTTGAATCCTTGATTGACTTTTATTTTTCTTAATATTATTAAGGCTATAAAATTTAATACTAATACACTACTACTACTACTACCATGTTTCAAATAAATAAATAATTAATTAATAATTAATATATTACGAATATAGTAGTACTTATTTATTACCAGCGCATACACGTGTGAATATATATATTAGTATTTACAAACATTATAAATAAAATAAAATACATTTGATCATTCATTCGCATAAATTAGTTGTTTGCTGTGTTTATTTTAATATAAACTTAGGCTGGGCTGGGCTGGGCTGGGCTGGGCTGGTTAGGAAATTTTGGGTGGGGCTAATAAATTGGGTAAAAGCTCAAAGCGTCAAAACTCAAAATCCCTCCTAGTCCTTATACCAGGCAGCAAAGCAATCCACAGTACACAAAACAATCAGTTTGGTTTTCTTACAAACAATTTCTTTCCACAAACACCTTGAACACGACGATGATGATGATGGCGGCTCATCGTCTGACCAGATCTCTACGAAGAGCAACAATAAGAACCATTCCCGATCTCCACAGATTTGTATTACATGAAGACGAGAATCCCAATTTTCTCACTAGAAGAAAAAGTTACATAGCTGAGATGCAAAAATCAGCCTTCGATGGAAATATCCTCAGACTCTTGCGCAACGAAATACGGTACGAATTCCAACGTTCTCCTCCTACTCAGGTATTACTTACTTTTCCCCCTACCCTATCCTCTGCTTTCTGTTTAATTTTGAATATGATGTAATAACACGTATCCGTCTTCATTTTTTTTTCCTATCTGTTTTTGGAAATTTCTAATACTAATATTGGATGATACTGCGTCAGTTTAAAAGCTCAATTGGCTGATATGGGCTAAACAAAATAAAAATTAAAAAAATCATTCCTTCATACTTCATTTATAGACAAAAAGTTTTTCTTTTTATTCTTTTATTTCCCTTTCAATGCCATCAGTTTTTAGCCAATAATATGCATTTTGGTATGTATCATTTTTATATCCGACGAACAACATATAAGGTTAGAGGATTATAAAATCTCTGGTGTAGAACTATAAATTACACTGATGCGTGCTGAAAATAATAAGGACAGTTAACTTTCATTCACAGTAATGCCACTACTTCTGGTCTCAAGGGATGGAGGAAAGAATAAGTTTACCAACCTGATATTGTTGGTTTTCCGGTGATGATTTTTTTTATATTATTATTTCCTTTCCTTTTGTTTCTTTAGCACTTAAATGATGGGTCACAGATAATGTATACTTTATACACACAATCACATAGTACGTTATATCTGTTTAGTTTGTTAGGAAAGTATTAAACATTTGGTGTAGGGTGCATGTCTTGAATTTGATTGTGTGCTTATATATTGCAGCCTGTCCCGGAATTTGATTCATTTACAATTGATGAAAGGCCTGGAGAGCAGTGGATTAGATTGAGTAAAAAATTCGGAGAGAATGAAGAAATAAAAGTGGAGGTAACTATGTTTGATGGGTCTCTTCCTGTTAAAAAAACGGGTGGTGTTGCTACAGATGATAATGTGGAGCTTCACATTACGATGATTGTTGACATCTTTAAGGACAATGGAAATAGTGTGCTGGAGTTTGTGTGCTCTGCATGGCCCAATAGTATGGAAATTCAAAAAGTTTTTGTGCGTGGGCATGATGGGATGGCTAGTCAGCCATATCTGGGACCTGGATTTAAGTATGTTTTTATATATTTTGCTAATTTGCTTGCTGAAAAATCTGTAGCCATGTGCTAGTTATCTTTTGGGGTTAGTTCATGATAATGTGAAGGGAAATTTGTTAATCCTATGAAATCCTAGAACTTATTAAACAAATTTAGGTACCTTAGAATATTGTTTGAATTCTATCAAGTGATTTTATGTGCATACTTTCAGAAGAGAGGGGTCAGAGTTCTAATTGTGTTATTTTCCTTGAAAATAAGAGCAGGTATCTTCATTTTTGATATAATTCAACTGCGGTGGAACCTGGCATTTCATTCAGAATGCACACACTGAAATTTGTATATCATAGGTTGTCTTGGTCACGTGACTCTAGAAACTATTGACAAGCGTGTATTAAGTTTTGACCAGTGGATAATTCTTGGCTTAGTTTTGTTTTCTCTGCAACTAAACATAGGGCTTCCGTATTCATTTAGTTTTCGATGGTTTTGATACACTTGTTTGTGACTATGGTTTGTCATTGCAGGGATTTGGATGACGAGCTGCAGAATTCACTTTATGAATACTTGGAAAAGAGGGGTGTAAATGACGAACTAGCTCTATTCCTGCACAGATATATTAAGAACAAAGATAAATCCGAGTTCATACAATGGATGGGAAATGTGAAGTCTTTTATAGATATGTAGTAGAAGAATTTTAGTATTTGAAACCAATATGACTAACATTGTTTGGTGGAATTATTTGTACTCGCCTTAGAAGAGTAAGCCTGGGGCATGATTCTCTACCAGCGCATAGAGCCTGTATCTGTATCTGTAGAAGCAGAAGAAAGCTGTGAAGTTAACACATATCTGGGGATTTCTATGATGCAGTATAGATCTTTGATATCATGTCCTGTTCTTAAATTTGGTAGGGGCATTATGCAGCAATTCAAAATAATTAAAATGAGTTGCTCTCTCTCAAGGTGAATGAGTTCTATATTTGGTGGATTGAATTCCATCGTTTTATAAAGTTATTCTATGTTGAGTTATGAAGCCAGTTAAGGGTATTGCCTTTAACAACACTGACTGTCTGTATTCGAACTGCCATTGTTTTGTTTGTGCCTTCAGTCTGATTATGAAGTCTCTTATACTAATTTGAATTTATTCAACAAATAGTTGCATGAAAAAACTGAATGATTGAAGCAGTACTTGATGAGATTGAGTTCTGGGCTAGTGTGCTGCGTGCTGTTGCTGCTTTGGATGATAGTAATACTTAGATCCAACAAAATATGATCTTCTTCTACTACGTACTACTGGTTGTTTGAAATGATCATGCTTCTTCTTCAACTACTTTCAGAAAACAATCAAATTTATTATGAAACCCTAACCACTTCATGCTCTTATTAATTATACAAATATGAATCCAATCTCCAACCACAAATCCCATCCCATCTCATCTTTTCTAATGTGTATTAATAGGGCACAAGTAAAATTGATAGTTTTATAAATTTCCCCTCACTTGTGAAAAAGTTAATACTACTATTATTCATAAACAATAGCTTTATAGTTTCTCATCATAACTTTTCACGTCTTCCAATTCTACTTTAACAAAAGCTTACTTCTTAATGACACTAATTTTTTTAAGTAGAGTCAGATATCTACTCTTAGTTATATTTAAATAGTTTCAATGTATTTATTTGTAATATAATTTATATTAATTAAATCAAATTATATTACAATATGGAGTTTAAATTTTAAATAATCAAATAATTGATAATGTTAAATTTTATTACTTAACAAATTAGTTATACAAATTATTACATTAAATATAATTCTATTACTTTAGAAATTATTTATACAAATAAATATATTGAATATAATTTTAAATTGTATTACTTAAAAAAGTATTTACAAAAATAAATGCATTAAATACAATTGAAAATGTTGAATTTTATAATTTTAAAAATTATTTATACAAATAAATATATTAAAACTATTTAAATCTAACTAAAATGGAGAACCCGTTAAATCTCAGAATGCAATGCGTCCGAAATCAATGCACACAAAAGAAGTAAAATTTAAAAATATATAAATGTTCAAAGCCACAAAAATAAAAGTAATCTTATCTACAATTTGTTTAAAAACTTTCAATTGATCATCAACAGGAGTTTAGTCATCAAAATTTTGATTTCCGCGTAATTAAGTAAAATAAACATCAGACAAACGATCTATTTGAAGACATAATTATAATAATAATAGCATGATGAATGAAGCTGACTCCAGAATCCAGTAACATACTACTTCCTCCTCCATATGTCATTTATCGATATTCAGTGGGCGGCCCGGCGGGTGGTGACGCACGACAAGTAGATAGCGAAGCAAATGGAAAACGGCCCCTCACACATCACATGGTGTTCTAAATAATACTAAATGATCATCATGCATATCACTAAAGTAAACAAGAAGCGAGCATCAATACTTCTTAACAAGCACTAGCTAAACCCTGCACTTTGGCTACTTTGTTAACTCAGGTTGGCCCCAACCCAACCCAAATGAGCCAAATCTCATGTAAGATTTCTTTTCTTTGTCGGTATAAGTCAAATGTTCATAAGCAAGGCTTTCCATCATCACTACCTTTCCCTACCATCTATCTAATAACATAGAAATATATCAATACTTACCACTCAACTAATTTATTTCCCTAAGTAGATCTAACATAGAAAAACATAATGAACCATTTTTGTCAGTCAGTACTGTTATCTGTAATATATAGTATTATTTAATAATGCATATAAATAAATTATGCAAAAATGAAAAATATAAATCCGAATCCTTTGAATTCACAAAGTCTCCTTAAAGCAAATTTATTCCCCCATAGATGCTAAGGGTTAATTGAATAATTGCTTCCCAAGATAAAACGGATTTCAAATCTTAATTAGTAGCATTACAAAATTAAGAATTCATCGAACCAAAATTTATGTTATGTACTCGAACTTTACTATTAATAATAATGATGCATGAAAGTGGTGCATGAATACACTTACCCAGAAAACGGGAAAAGATTTGCAGAACGGGAAAACACTGCAGAACGGTGGGAAGGAACGGAATCTGCAGAAACGGGATTCTTGCAGAAACAGAACGGGACTCTGTTTTCAGAACGGAACGGACAAATAGTGGAACGGGAACGGGATCTGTTTTAGAGAACAGAACGGAAAACGGGAATTCTAGAACGGGTTTTTCAGAACGGGACGGGACAGAAAAAATTTCTAGAAATGGAAGCGAAATTTTTGTATGTTTGAAATGCTTTCCCCACACCATTTATTTATAGAAAAAGTTTGCATGTAACCGTCGTCAAAACGACGTAGTTTCACAAACCCGCCCATCACGACCACGACCCGACCCGAGTCCACGATCCGACCCGAGTCAATTTTCTCATTCAAATCCCATTTCCAACAATCCCCCACATGAATGTAAAATTGGCTTTACAATATGCAAAATATGTTATGAATATGCAGACACTAGTTCGAGTACATGAGAAAAGATATTTCATCAGGTTAAGTAGCCTAGTGACTTTGAACTTGCCCTAGTAAAATCTATCGGATTTACTCGGCTAATCAGTAGACTTGATGTCTTTGAACTGTCAGCTTTTTGTGTAAACCAAGACAATAGAATTTACAAAATATCTCTTCAGACATAATTGGTTCTCACGTTTGTGTTCATTTTGGCCTTGAAACACCTCTTGGTTCCGTAAGTATTTTAGAGAATTCAGCCTTCATAATTCTCACAGAAGTGGCCCCCTTCTTACTCACGTAGGTGACTTCTATCACAAGAGTATCCTGCAATACCCCACTTGAACGCATTTCAAGATATAAAAGTCATTAAAAGCGTAACTTATCCTAATTCTCGCTGCAGATGTGCACTGTCTCATAATAGGAATGGTTAGGAGTAAATATCTCCTCGGTGCTTTACTGAGTACTACATAGTTCGGTTTGCCCATTGAACCTAGATCTTGGGATCTCCAGTCAGCTAGGTTGGGTTGCCACTATGACAACTCTTATTTAAACAGTAGGCTTTAAACCCATTCCCTTCGATGATTTTTCCACTTGCTCTCTTGTTAAACCTTTCGTAAGCGGATCCACAATATTATCTTTTGACTTTACATAGTCAATTGAGATAATTCCATTTGAGAGCAATTGTCTAACGGTATTATGTCTTCGTCATATATGACGTGACTTACCGTTATATAAATGACTCTGTGCTCTTCCAATCGCTGATTGGCTATCACAGTGTATACATATAGCTGGCACAGGTCTTGACCAATTTGGAATATCCTCCAAAAAATTACGAAGCCATTCGGCTTCTTCTCCAACTTTGTCTAACGCATTCCATTGTTGACCTAGCAATACACGTTTGTTTTGAGGATTTCCAAGATACCGCTGCACCTCCAAGGGTAAAGACATATCCACTTGTGGATTTCGAGTCTTTATTGTCAGATATCCAATTAGCATCACTATATCCTTCCAATACTGCTGGATATCTAGTATAGTGCAGTCCATATTTTTGAGTATGTTTTAGATATCCTAAAACTCTCAAAATTGCTTTCCAGTGATCTTTACCTGGATTACTCGTATACCTACTAAGCTTACTTACCGAATAAGCTATATCTGGTCTAGTACAGTTCATGACGTACATTAAACTGCCTATTATACGAAAATATTCCAGTTGGGATATGCCATCACCTTCATTTTTAGCTAGATGAAGATTTATATCAACTGTGGTCTTATTTAGAATTATATTATACTTGTTAAATTTTTCAAGTATTTTCTCAATGTAATGAGATTGAGATAATATAATTCCATTAGAGGTTCTAGAAATCTTGATTCCTAAAATTATATCAGCAATCCCCAAGTCTTTCATGTCAAACCTATTTGACAACATACGTTTTGTTGAGTTGATAACTTCGTTGTTGCTACCCATGATTAACATATCATCCACATAAAGACAAACAATGACATATTCCTTTTGAGTGCTTTTGACATAAACACATTTGTCACACTCATTGATTTTAAATCCATTTGATAACATAGCATTATCAAATTTCTCATGCCATTGTTTTGGTGCTTGTTTTAATCCATACAAGGATTTAACAAGTTTACATACTTTCCTCTCTTGTCCAGGAGCAGTGAAACCTTCAGGTTGTTCCATATATATTTCTTCATCTAATTCACCATTTAAGAATGCAGTCTTTACATCCATTTGATGTATTTCAAGTCTATTTAAAGATGCTATTGCTATTAGCATTCGAATAGATGTAATTCTTGTAACAGGTGAATAAGTGTCGAAATAATCTAATCCTTCCTTTTGTCTATAGCCTTTAACAACAAGCCTTGCTTTGTATTTATCAATTGAGCCATCAGCTTTCAACTTCTTTTTGAAGATCCATTTATACCCTAAGGGTTTTGAACCAGGTGGAAGGTCCACCAATTCCCATGTATGATTTTGCATAATGAACTCAATTTCGCTATTTATTGCTTCTTTCCAATGAGAAACATCTGGAGAGGATAATGCTTCCTTGTAGGTTCGAGGATCGTTTTCTAACAAAAATGTTAGAAAATCCGGACCAAAAGACGTTGAAGTCCTTGCCCTTTTGCTACGTCTAGGTTCATCCACTACAGACTCTTTGCCTATATTTTCAGGATTATCACTAGTAGCATCCAAAGGTCTTTTGTTTGAATTTGAATCATTATTTCCATTATATGAAAAAATATTCTCAAAAAATGATGCATCTCTTGATTCAATAAGTGTATTAACATGAATATCGTTAATTTCAGATTTATGAACAAGAAAGCGATAAGCACTGCTGTTATTTGCATAACCAATGAAAACACAGTCAAGTGTTTTTGGTCCTATCTTAACCTTTTTAGGTTTAGGAACCATCACTTTTGCTAAACACCCCCACACTCTTAAGTATTTATAGCAAGGTTTATGACCTTTCCATAATTCATAAGGGGTTTTGTGAGTTTTCTTATGAGGCACTTTGTTAAGAATATAATTGGCAGAAAGCAAAGCTTCCCCCCACAAATTCTGTGGTGCTCCAGAACTGTTCAACATAGCATTCAACATTTCTTTTAATGTTCGGTTCTTGCGTTCAGCAATACCGTTAGATTGAGGTGAATAAGGAGCTGTAGTTTGGTGAATAATACCATGAGTAGAACAAATCTCTTCAAATGGTGAGTCATATTCACCACCTCTATCACTTCTTATTGCTTTAATCTTTTTGCTAAGTTGATTTTCAACTTCATTTTTATAAAGTTGAAACATTTCTACAGCCTCATCTTTGCTTCTTAGCAAATATACATAATAATATCTTGTGCAATCATCAATAAAGGTTATGAAATATTTTTTCCCACCTCTAGTTTGCACAAACTTTAAGTCACATATGTCAGTGTGAATTAAATCTAGAGGTTCAGTTTTCCTTTCAACTGAGTGAAAGGGTAATCTTGTCATTTTTGATTCCACACAAATTTCACATTTATGTTTTAGATTAATATCAAATTTAGGCAAGAATTCTAAATTAATTAATCTACGCAAAGTATTATAATTAACATGTCCTAATCTAGCATGCCATATGTTTGAAGACTCTAACAAGTAGGCAGATGAATTAATTTTATTATTATCAGTAGACTTCGGTACAACAGTCATAACATTCATCTTAAAGAGACCATCATTCATGTAGCCCTTTCCTACAAACATATCATTCTTTGTAAGTATAAACTTATCAGACACAAACACCAACTTAAAGTCATTCTTGCTAAGTAGTGACCCAGAAACTAGATTCTTCCGAATATCTGGCACATGAAGCACTTCATTCAAAGTCAGTTCTTTGCTAGATGTCATTTTCAGTATAATCTTTCCACGTCCTTCAACCTTTGAACTTGAGGAGTTTCCCATGAAGAGTTGATCATCATTTTCTACTGGTTTGTAAGTAGAAAACATTCATTTGTTGGAACATATGTGGCGAGTAGCACCAGTGTCCACATACCACTCTTTAGGGTTTCCTACCAAATTGCATTCAGATACAACTGCAGAAAGATTAATGTCTGAAAAATCTTCAGAAAGCTTTAATACTCACGGCAGGAATGGTGCTTGTAGAAGCCATTTCTGTTATACAATAAGATAATTATTAATAAACAGAAACAAATTTCTGTTGTACAAAATATTTAACAGAATTTAAACAATAAATTTGTTTACAGAATTCAAACACCAAATTTAATTTACAGAATTTCTGTTTACAAATTCTGTTAAAAACTTTAGATTACTAATTTTAATTTACAAATGTGTTGTAACCCAAGTTGTATGCGTTTTGTATTAACAACCAAATAAAAATGTGTTTACAGATTTCTGTTGACAAATCTTGTTTTCAACTTTAATTTACTGTTTTGTTGTAATCAAAAGTTGGACACGTATTAACATGCAATCATGCAAGTAATAAACATATAAGCAATGTGCACAAAATAATGCAACATGCAGGTTATAACATGTTATAAAAGAAAACAAAACACATAAACGGTTATCATGTTTCTTTGCAGTTTACAGCCACCTTTTATTGAATACTACTTTTAGTACAAAATACACATAAATAACAGAATTATTTTATGTATATATATAATAATCTGCAAATACATATAAATGGAATTAATTTCCAGAAACTATTTTATTATTTTAATCACAGAATAATATTTAGAAACTAAACAGAATATTAACATTCAAATATTTAAACATTTACATATGTTTTTTTTTTGTGAACGGTAATATTGGTTCATCAAGAGTAAGAACGGTAAACATGCAGAGAATTGTCTTAAGATATTATGGACTTAAAACACTTAAACAATTATGAACTTAATCATTACACTTAAACCAATTATCATGCATGACATGATAAAAGAAAAATGACGTTTGCAGGAAACACTTAAGCCATTTTTTTTTCCTTCACATAAACAACCCTCCAACGGTAATAGATTAAAAAATCAGAAAATTTGGTTTGCAAAAAATAACATATAAATAATTGTTATAAATGCAACGGTAATAACACATAAATAAATGTTATAAATGCAACATTCATTTGCATGAAAGCAACATTCCTTCTAAATTCTGTTGACAACCCTTAAATTGACATGCATTTATTGACTTTCCTTGTTGAATACAATATTCATTTACACAAACTTTATAAATACATTAATTTACTTAAAAATAATTATGACAATAATCATGACAGAATTCTGTGTATATATACTAACAGGAGTTTAAACTATATATATAAATTTATTTTCAGAAATAAATTTTCAGAATTTCCAGAAATGAAGTTTTTTACAAAACAAAAACTTGTTTTATAAAACAATTTACTATTCACATAAAACAATTTTCTGTTGATATATATATATATATATATATATATATATATATTTTAACGAATTTTTGTAATAGCAAAATTTTTCAAACAAAAATTCAATAATGCACTTAAAACTAACTAGACATTCTGACATAGAATTTAAAGAGAATTATTGAAACCAAACATGCATCTCCAATATTAAAGCCATGCAAAAAACCTACTGATTTTCTAGAACGTTTTTGTCTAGAACATAAATTAAATAATTTTAACTACAGAAAATTAGTTAACATGCAATGGAATTCTAGAATGTTTTTTTGTCTCCATGCAATAATTTTATGTTCAAATAAACTGTATAAATTAAATACTACTATATTTACAGAAAAAAAAATAATTTTGCTTTAAGATTGTTATCTGTAATATATAGTATTATTTAATAATGCATATAAATAAATTATGCAAAAATGAAAAATATAAATCCGAGTCCTTTGAATTCACAAAGTCTCCTTAAAGCAAATTTATTCCCCCATAGATGCTAAGGGTTAATTGAATAATTGCTTCCCAAGATAAAACGGATTTCAAATCTTAATTAGTAGCATTACAAAATTAAGAATTCATCGAACCAAAATTTATGTTATGTACTCGAACTTTACTATTAATAATAATGATGCATGAAAGTGGTGCATGAATACACTTACCCAGAAAACGGGAAAAGATTTGCAGAACGGGAAAACACTGCAGAACGGTGGGAAGGAACGGAATCTGCAGAAACGGAATTCTTGCAGAAACAGAACGGGACTCTGTTTTCAGAACGGAACGGACAGATTGTGGAACGGGAACGGGATCTGTTTTAGAGAACAGAACGGAAAACGGGAACTCTAGAACGGGTTTTTCAGAACGGGACGGGACAGAAAAAATTTCTAGAAATGGAAGCGAAATTTTTGTATGTTTGAAATGCTTTCCCCACACCATTTATTTATAGAAAAAGTTTGCATGTAACCGTCGTCAAAACGACGTAGTTTCACAAACCCGTCCGTCACGACCACGACCCGACCCGAGTCCACGATCCGACCCGAGTCAATTTTCTCATTCAAATCCCATTTCCAACAAGTACGCACGCGGATACACAACTTCACCAGTTTTAGTAACCTACTATTACATATATATAACATTATCAAAATATATCTAATCAAATATGCCCCAAAAAAATAGGATATGAAATTAACACCAAATTTGTTCTGCGTGTTATAATACCTTCTCATTCCCAGCCTAGTTGACGAGCTCGTTGCTCCCACAAAAATGTCACCTTCCTCTCTTTTGTTACCAATGCCTCTGCGCTCTCTCTTACCTGCTCACAGGTTTCAGTGGCAGTGTTGCACTTCTCGGCCTCCCTTTGATATTGTAAAGCCAGCCTTCGTGCTTCACCAAAAGTTATATTCATGTGGTGCATATGCTCCTCACCAACAACTTCCTGTAGCTTCAACTCTTCAGTTAGAAGGTCAACAAACTGCTTCTCCATTTCTTTATTAAGATCCAGGTCATTCTTCCCACAATCTGAACAACCCACCCACCATAAAAACATTAATGGAAGACCGTCACATAAATACAGATGATCATTAAAAAGAAATTTTTTGAACCTCATTTGCAGTACAATGTGCTAGCATTGTTATTAGGGGCAACATGACAGGAGGGTCATACAAAATAGTAAATTATGGTGCAAATAATGCAGTTCCCGGAAATTGCAGTCTGATTCAATCTCACCTATGAAACACTTCTTAAAAGTTATTGAAAACTAGTGAGTGACTAAAATTCGCTAAGAAATAGAGCGCATGTCCAAAATATTTTAACATCTAAAGTAATGAAAAATCAAATTAAAATTTTTTGAGCTAGTTAAGGATTTAATATTCACAAAGAAATATAACACATATTGACACCGTTTTAAGATCTTATGGAACGGAATAAACTTAACACCATTGTTCATGCTTCTAACATTGCCAGTTAAATGCTGAAATCTATAGAGATGCATCTCCTAGTAACAAACAATCATGCTTCAAAAGAAAAACCAGTATCAACAGATTGAATGTATAATCGGCTCCCAGTGTGCAAGTTCAACACCAGGAACTTAAAATAGCATACTGAGGAGCGCCTATGCATCAACTGAGAACACTTGCATACACATTACTCAAGTTTCCAGGCCATAGGAGGAACAAAACATAACCAGTTTTAAATAAAGTACTATACGATAGTCAAAGATAATAACAAGTCCTCTGTATTAAGTAGAACAACTTCAGTCGCATAAATAATAATGAGGAAACAGTTGGCAGGATCTAATTCTATTCACCTCAACCAAGAATAGAAAATAAGGCTAATCCAAAGCCAGAGAGACCAGAACAAAAACTGATCCAACAAATCATAACCATCCAAGCTCACTAACAATCCTTCATCATAGTCAGTAGTTCAACTTAGCTTTCACTCATCAGCAAAAATTTAAGGTTCAACCTAGTCTCCACTCCATTCATCAAAAAACTTGCTACTTCTACGCATCTACAGGTTAGTTGCAATGTTTACTTATATTTTTTTTTTTGCTAAGTAATGTTTACTTATATTTATTATATATGTATTCATACTATTAATTTGACCAAGGAAAGAACATGCATAACATCTTGGTGGATGACAAGGTGATGATCATTTTATAGCTCTCCGCATATTGGTCTATTTCGTCAACCTAGAAAGAAGACTGGTAAAATTGAGTCTCGTAACCCAAAAACAATTTCCGGCAAAAAGCTTAATCTTGCTCTGGTCCAATTAGAATGCCATGGATGAAAATCATGTTTTTGTCAGAGTTTGAGTCTACAGTTGACATATTTAGATATAATAATAAAAAAAAATCATACCTTTGTTTAAAATTGCACACTTTAGTCTTTACATGCTAAATAATACTTTTCAACAAACTACATTACAAAATACTATGTCTAAAAATGTCTTTTTATGAATGTTTTGCAATCCGTGCCATAAATATGGTTTTCACTGTCGTACTAACTTAACTATTTTTTGGCCTTGAAATATAGGATGATTATACAGACTGATAAAATAAAGTGCCATGTCACAATATTCAAGTTAAATCTGAATGATATTCATACCAGATGGGGAAAACTCTTGTCAAGTCTAAAATACAAGTTAAATTGGACTGCGAACTCTTACCAAGTACAGAGAGATTGACCAAACCTGTAAAAAGGAATCAAAGCAACACTTTAAAAGATAAGTGACATATAAAAATACATAAGTGACATATAAAAATACATAAATCAGGACTGTTATTTAAGTATAAAAACAATAAAGATAGTTATCACTAATGTAATATTACTATCCAAAAGCAGCTGTATACTTCACTGACAGGGACATAAAAAGCAAGAGATATGTATACACACTATGTTTAGTTGTGACCACCCTAGCTGTCTGAAACCCAATTTGCAAAAACTCTAGTCACAGAAACCGTAATTTAGGAAACCCTAGCTTCCTCAAAATACTGTTTCAAAACTTAATATATGGTTCAGCACTTCAACTGTATGTATATTGGTTTTTAAGGGAGAATAGAAAGAAGGAACAGAGTTTTTAAGGCTTTCTACCGTCTCTAATACCAAAGAACCTGACTTGACAGTGTTAAATTAGTTTTGTGCCCTTGATAACATGTCCTTACAAGATTATATGTTGTTCACACCAGAAAGCATGCAATGGAACTTAGAATTTTATTTTAAATAAATAAAAAACAAGAAATATTGTTTCTTTACTGAAAAAAAGGGGTAGCACTTGAGGCAAACACAAGTTTCTATCATGGTAGCACAGATATATAGAAGTCATGATCAATAAGTTCTACTTCTATGCCTATAACAATCACTAACTAAATAACATAAAGAAGAATGATGAATGAAGAGTAAACCCAAAAAATCTTTGTTAAATCCCTTGAGAATATTCTACAACCCATACCCACAAGCTAATTATAAATTTATAGTAAAACTATGTCAACATGTTATGTGGTCATTATTGTCAGTTCAATTCAACAACTGCAATTATATGTAATCAGCTGAAATCTTCATCAATTCATATACTCTTTAAACCCAATGTCCTATTACCCGACTCTTTTTACTTTTGTGGAACGGAAAAATAAGATTTCTAGCTATATTAATATATTCTCAATGAAAACAACGCAGGAAACTGATTAGGTCATTTTAGACATGATACATAATAAGGATTATATTTTATTTTCTGAAAAAGGAACTCACGAAGTAAGATGCAAAATGAGTCCTACTGGCATCTAGCAACAAGAACCTAAGGAAAAAACAATAAAAAAACAAAACTAGCAGGAAGTCAATCCACTATGTTAAAATTATTTCTGATTCGGACCTTCAGGTGCAATATGTTAGCATGTAAATGCATGTTTCCAAAACCCAGAACTCCCTGATAACTGAATCCTACCAAAAGCAAAAACAATGTCGGTCCGGTGAATACAAATTCAATCCATTTGTACTTACTGAAGGATAGTGAATTGAAACCATAAAAGTATGTTCAAAATAATCAACTCAAATGCCACATTGCAGATCAAAATTCAAGTAACCGTATATAAATAAACACACACACACACATATATATATATAAGTCAAATATCACAAGAAAAAGGGAAGGGGTACCCAAAACCAATAAGTCATCAAATGATAATGCTTACAGAGAGAGAGGGAATGCATATACCAGGAGCAATCTTGAGGATAGAGAGAGGAGGGGGGCAGTCACAGTTGCAAGGTGGGCAAGATGAAGAGCTTGTGAGGCTGACGTCCTTCTTGAATTTCCAATAAAGAACAGGTCCACATACACACAGAGCTGAAGCAATTGCGAAAATCACCAAACAACACCTTACCCACGTCCCTGAACTACGCCGAGACATCCCGACACTGGCAGTATTATGATTATCAAGTATCACTCAGATCGGATACTATAATCAATCGTTTCTACTACTGCCTTTCTTTCACATCTACAATTTTCTCAATGAGTGACGATAAGGAAGGCTGGCGCTGGGAGGGACTGCCTGTTGGCAACCAATAAAAAAGATTCACCGTCATTGGACGCGCATCGGCGTAATTGAATTCTACTGCTGTGCTGTCGGTGCAGACCCAATTTTTGTTTTATTTATTTTTAATAAACATTTTTAAAATTAAAATTGCAATGGAAAATTGAATAACAAATTTATAAAATAAAAATATTTGTCCACATAATAATAAATGAGGATTATAGGACATCTTCTATAATCACTTGTTTTAAAATCACTTATAATATAAATTTTAAAATAATTTATAAATTTGTATAATTTATGATTTAGAGGATGTTGAAGATTATTTATAATCAGTTTGAAAAGTAAACGATTTTGATAAATTAATTTTAAAATTGCTTATAATCACTTTTTATTGAAATAATCAGAAGTTTTAATTTGAAGTTTGTGATTATTTTTCAAATATAACAATCATGACCAAGTATATTACTAATTTATCCCTATTTATTTTAATAATTCCAACCATTACCCATATTTAATTTTTAAAACATTTTTTAAGTAATTTACACTTGAAATAAACAATTAAAAAAATTTAGCAAACATTTTTCATTTGTTATTAATTTAAGTGTTTTTTTATTTACTATTTTTTTTGAAATTAATTATAATCAAAATCAATAATTATATTTTGACTAAAAGACAAATTGCACCCTAAACTTTACTCCGGTGTTGATGTTTGCACCCTAAAGAAAAAAGAGTGTCTAAGTACACCCCATACTTTACTTATGTGTAACAGATTGGACACTTTGCTCTCTTAACTGGTCAAAAGTGACCGGCTAAGGCACAGATCAACACAAGAAGGGGTATTTCAGACTTTTTTCTTCTTTATCTTCTCCAACACCATTACAGAGTCATTCGGTAGCAAACAAGATCTCGATCTTGGAAAATCGATCAAGAAAATCAAGGAAAAGTAGGGCTCATGGATCGAAACTGCTGGTGCATGAAGAAATCAGTGATGAAGACAGCTTGGAGAAGCTCAAACAATGTCGATAGAAGATTCTTCGGTTGTCCAGATTGGTGTGAAGATGGGCACGGTGGTTGTAATTATTTCGCTTGTGCTGATCCTCCAATATGTGAGCGTTCAAGAGAAGTAATACTTGGATTAATAAGAAGATTAGAGAATTTGGATGCTGAAATCAAAGCTGTGAAAGATGATCTCGAACAGTACAAAACTAGGGCAAGGTTTGCAATTTGGGTGTTGACTGCAACTTGGATTGCAATTTTTTATTTTATGTTTATCTCGGACAAAGAAGAATCACCCATTCAAACTTGAAAACAAGCAACTTGGGTTCTCCAGAATTGAACAGTGCAGAATTGGGTTCTAGCAATATAGTGGTAGAAATTAGTTGACTTATGGAATGTAATTGTTGGGTATCTTTTGTGGGTAATTTATTGGTTGTAATGTATGGGCAATTTCTGTGATTTCAAATGTTGTAATGTATGGGCAATTTCTTTTGTACTCAATTGCTGCACTTTCTTACTTATGGTTGGTGTGCAATTTATGATACATGCACCTTTTAACTGAGTGTTCATGCACAAAACAGACAAATGCAAACAACAAACTGCAATTGCTCAAAACAGACACAAAACAGACAAATGCAAACAACAAAATGCAATGGCTCAAAACAGAGCCTACAATGCAATTGACAACCTGTATAACACTGCATACACACACACTGTTAACACACACTGCAAACACATGTAATTAAACACTGCAAACACTGCAAACACATGTACTTAAACACTGCAAACACACACTGCATCATAGTCACTGCATCATTAAGGAACTGGTTATGCCATTCAATTACCAAATTAATCCACAGTACAATCCATAAATTAGAGGCAATTAAGAATAGTTGTTGTCATAGGTCTAATAACAATGGCTTAATCCTATTAACAATCCCAGCCACGCCTTCATAAGTTTAGGCCCCAAAAAATGCATCCTATGCACAAAAGCATACATAAAAGTCTGAAGTTGATTCCCAAAAATCCCCTAATCTGGATATATACATCCATATAAGCTTAGTACCAAAAAAATCCCAAAAACCCCATGTTGACTGCTATTAATCTGCATTAGGCCCTCCACTGGTTGGTTTCCTAAACTGGAGCTTCTCTCTTTTGGATTTGGCTGCAGCTTCAAGGTCCCCAAGTGTTGTACATTGTGACCCCTTCCATGTGAAATTCTTAGGTTGTAATATATCAGCTGAGATATTTCTTTGGCCACTCTTGTAATGGATTCCACCTTGCCACTTTGTAGAACCACCAGCTTGATCCACATTCATGCCACTATCATGTGTTGATGACATTGGTTGAGAATCTTGAGTATGAGCCTGCCTAGTATGGTGAACCCTTTTTGCCCTCTTAGCCTTTGCCTTAGGTTGAGATGATTGACTTTCTGGTGGAGGTTGAGATGATTGACTATTGAGTTTCTGAAAACCAACACACAAAAATATATTAAACCCAATATATGATCTTGATAAAATAATCACATGAACACACACTTAACTTACTTGAGGACACCTTCTTGCATTGTGACCCCATTCCTTGCAAAAGCCACATTTCAGTGATGTTCCTTTCCTCTTCAACCTTGTACCTTCTGTATTTGATACTGGAATATCATTACCTTTCCTCCTAACAAGTTTAGGCCTACCCACAGGAGTATGTTTAACTGGTGGCAAAGGTGGGGAAAGCCCAGTATGATCCCACTCATCTTTGTGTTTTATAGGCTCAATGTTGTGACTGTAAACCTTTAGATACATGTCCTTTGTTAAACACTCATGTGCATATGTATATGGATCATGTCCTATTTTGTTGATGCATGATATTGCATGAGCACATGGTATTCCAGACAATTCCCACCTCCTACAAGTACATGTATTTTTTCCCAAATCCACAACAAATGAATGACCCCCAGAAGTCATTGTCACTGTAAACCTACCACCACCACCTGACCACAATGGCAATCCACCCCCTGCCTGCACTTTCCATTTTTCTATCTTCTTAGCTATTCTAGGGCATACTACACCATTATGTTTCATCATCATATCTCTCCTGTTAACAATCCTATTCATGCAATATAATCTCAGTCCTTCTAGACACCCTATTATTGGCTTCACTCTAGCTTTCAGAATTTTGCTATTAAATACCTCACAATGATTATTGACATACATGTCACTTTTGCATATGGTGTTAAAATGAGACCTACTCCACTGAGCAGGTGGCTTAGGATCTAATCATTCAAATGCACTCTTATCCTCTTTATGTAACACATCCATTGCCTTTTGAAAGACATATTGATTTGTAGCTTTGGCAGCATTCCACACCAATTTCCTTAATCCAGAACCTTTATGCTTTTGCCAAAAGTTCCTGTACAAATGCATAACACAATGCATGTGTTCAGCACTTGGGACCACATCTTCTAAAGCACTAATCAAACCCTGGATCAACACCAATGAAATAATCAGATATAATCATAAATGACATCTTCTAAAACATTAGTCAGAAATTGATTCTCAATGAAAAGTATATAGAAATGGAGAGATGAAAGTAAATAGTAAAGTATATACCTTTTGTTTATCTGACATGAATGTCCAGCATCCATCATTTGAAATCCCAAGGTCTTGCACCAGCAAGTTCATAAACCAGGTCCAAGAATGAGTGTTCTCAGATTCAACAATGGCCCAAGCAACTGGCCATATCCCATTGTTTGGGTCAACACCAACTGCAGTCAATAACTGACCCCCATATGGTCCTTTGAGAAAACATCCATCAAGCCCAACCAATGGTCTACACCCCACCTTGAATCCTTCTTTTAGTGGTTGGAGACAGACATAAAACCTCAAGAATCTGCCTAAGTCTTGTCCTTGTTCTAGTTCTGCTCTCTTCAAAATACAAGTACTCCCAGGCATGGCTCTTCTGAGCTCTGCAGCATAGTCCAGAACCAGACCATACTCCTCCTCAGCACTACCTTCAATGCTTCTCAGTGCTCTTTTCTTAGCTCTATATGTTAGGCTACTTGATACTCCAATATCCAAATCTTTAACTACTTTAGTATGAAACTGATCTAATCCCCATGTTGGATTCATCCGAAGATCATCTTCATACTTTTTGGCAATCCACTCTGCATTTATACAATAATTGTCCCACTCTCTACTACAAGTATGGTCTTTTTGTAACCTGGTAATTTTAAATGTCAGCTCTCTTTGCACCTTTGCAGCATAGAAGTACCATGTACATGGCTCCACACACCTTGAATGGATCTTATTGGACAGGTTTTTCTTGAAATACACCTTCCTTCCATGTTTGATACCATGATTTCTGATTGCTGCCCTCACTTCATTGACATTGGAAAATGTCATTCCCAACTTAAACTCAAGATCCTCACTGTCACCTTCCCTAAATTCTGGATACACTTTATGTTCTTGTTCAGGTGGTTCAGGGTCCCACTCATCAACCCTAGGCATCCTTTCCACATCACTGTCGTCATAGTCAGAGGATGAAAATCCAGGTTCTTGTGGTTCTTCAACTTCAGTGTGGGGCTCTGCAGTTTGTTTTCCCTTACCTTTGTTATGTGCAAATCTTGTTTCTTTGCCTTTGCCTTTCTGTGTTCCAGTTGCACCCTTCCCTTCCCTTTGTTTTCCCTTACCTTTGTCAACTGCATCATCCTCAGTCCCCCTCCCTGCCTCAGTTTGATCTCCCTCAGTCCCCCTCCCTGCCTCAGTTTGATCTCCCTCATCCCCCTCACCAATTTCTACATCTTCTTCATCCTCAGTTGATTCTTCCACAGAACTATCTACATAACTTTCATCAGTTGACTCTACTTCATCATCCCTAATTCTCCTCAAATCTCTGCATTCATTATCAACTTCAATATCAATTTCAAAGTCAGCTTCTACTCTCACATGTCTAACAACCTCCAAATATATTTCAACAATTCTACTAGAATGGATAAGTGTACACATTGTTAACACATCATCATCATTTTCTAACCCAAATAATCCCCTCTCCATATCAGTTACAGGTGACTTATAATGGAACTTGAGGTGTCCACCTTTATATCCCAACTCCTTCCCCATGTTACAAATGTCAAGTAAAGATATGAAATCAGGATGACAGAAATCAAAGAAATTAAATGTACCTCCCACATACTGTTTATGTGGGCTCTCTTCAAAGTGTCCACCATGAACAAATTTTACTGTAAAATACTCTGGGTTGCCTGCATAGACACAAACACAAAGAATTCCCTGTCGGTTAAATGTGTGGACCACATCATATTTAATTGACTAAAATCCAAAAAAAGTCAGAAAAGAGACAGAGAGTTTTGAATTTAATCATCAAAAAGGGTCCACCATTCCACTTTATACTACAAAAATAAAACAATATACTACAAAAAGAACATGCACTAATTTCTAAAGTGGATTACTCAAAATAGATGCTCGTGGAAGATTTCTGTGAAGTACTTACTGTAATCTGGGACACCTTTAACTCCATAAACGTCATTGTCTGTAGAATTTCTCAAGAATCGCGAATCACTCATTGTGATTCTTCTCCTTCAAATCGCGAACCCTAGCCTCATACTTTGATTTGGGATATTTGTTTGATAACCAACGACTAACACTTTGTAAATGTAACCTCTCTTTTCAATAAATGCAAACTACCGAGCTTACCCCTATGTAATAAGACCTACCTCCTTAGCCGGTCACTTTTGACCGGTTAAGAGAGCAAAGTGTCCAATCTGTTACACATAAGTAAAGTATGGGGTGTACTTAGACACTCTTTTTTCTTTAGGGTGCAAAAATCAATACCGGAGTAAAGTTTAGGGTGCAATTTGTCTTTTAGTCTTATATTTTTAAGTAATAGCAAACATACTCTTATAAATAAAGTATTTAGCGCCATTTTAATTAATTTATAAAATCACCGATTAAAATGACTTATAAGTCATTTAAATTTTAACTTATAAGCCATTCTATATTTTAATTTATAAATTATTTTAAAATAAGTCATCCCCACCCTTAATCAGTTAACTTAATAAAAAATGCTAGAAAAAATATATATTTATACTTCACCCATACATAGTTGAGTCGAATATATTATCTATTCAAACTCAACTAGTTATAGAAGGTTTGCATCGAATTAAATATTTAACAAATATAATTTTTCGTCGTCGTACTCTATTTAAATATTTGTTAAATCAGATCAAATAGTTCACGAGCAACTCGTAATAGTATATCCTCAAGTTTTTTTTACTATTTTAAATGTTTTTATATGAAGTTAATTTATTTTAAGAAAGTAATACATAGACAAATCATAAATAAAAAACAAATATGTATATATATATATATATATATATATATATATAGAACAAGGATCCTGTCCGGGAGTCCGGACAGGTCCTAAAATCCGGACCAATTTTTTTTTTTTGATTTTTTTTTGAAACAACTAAAAAAAATTATGGAACTGAATTTTTTCCATAATACAGTGTTTTGGGTGTGTTTTTAATACCTATACCAACCAATGTATGTGACGCCCCCAAAATTAGGTATACATCACCCATCTTGAGTTGTCAGATACATGGTACAGAATTCAAATACAACTTATTAATACCACTGTCGTGTATAATACGACAAAATACAACTGTAAGTTTGAATACAATAATTGTCTACTAGAGATCATACAAACTCAAAAGGAGTCCTCAATACAATTATTGTCACACTATTTAACAGAATAATGAGGACTACTAATACTATTCTCTGGTCCATCACTCCGTTCCCCGACTCGTCCCAGCTATATTCTCATTTCCTGAAGAGAACATTGAAAGAAAGGGTGAGCTCAACTAGCCCAGTAAGAAATATTATGACTAAGATAATGCAGAATAAATTATCATTAGCCTTCAACAGTGTTAAACTGATAAAATATAATAAACATCAAGTTTAACTGCAGCAGAATCAACAATCCATTAAAAGAGTCAAGTAGAAAATAAAATCTACTATCTTTTATGATTTAAAAGGTTTTTCATCACTGTTATAGCTGAGACTCAGCTTAATAAATATTCCACATCATCGAATCACCCCTGCACTACGGCCAAGGATATTCTTTAGTATCACGACCACAATTATTCATGCACTACGACCAAGAATATTTGTGTATTCATTAATGGTCATGATCATGCCAACAACTGTCCATCAATGCACTACGGGCCAATGAAGATTTTTAATTTTTACATCATTTGTAATATTACGGTCATGATTACACCGAATAATCCCTGGTTATAATCATACCAAGTCCATCTATGCACTACAGGCCACAGATGACTTTCAACAAAATATAAACATGAGGATGATGACAATGATATAAGAATTCAATAAAACAAGTTCAAGAATTATTTTATCCAGGAATTATTAACGTCCAAATTGTCAACACGATACTGTTTTGTGGTGTAAAATTCAAGAATGCTCAGAAGAATATTTCCATGAAAAGATGCTGGATGAAGCGCAAATATCAAGGATATTCCACTAATTTCATGGAGTATAAAAGTTAAAGTTTTATTGGATGTTCCAACAGAATAATAAATAACGGAACCAGGTCCGACGTAAAACGCACAGACAGGATATTCCAACAGAATAATAAAGAATGGAACCAGGTCCGGCGTAAAACACACAGACAGGATGTTCCAACAGAATAATAATAAAGACGGAACCAGGTCCGGCGTATAGCACAGACAGGATATTCTGACAGAAATATAAAGACAGAATAGTAAATGGATGTCACCAAGTATAGGGTATTCCGCGTATACAGGTTATTCCAACAGAATAATAATGAATGGAATAACATAAGGATTTCACCAAGTATAAGGTATACCGCGTATACAGGTCATGTATAGGGTATGCCACTTTTACATGTTATTCCCAACAGAATAACAAAGAATGGAATAACATAAGTTCTCTTCAAGAAGAAAGAATAACACCCCTTACCTTATTAGGAGATTGAATACTGCAGTAGTATAGTAACCGAATACTCTTTTTCTTTCTCTCTTACTCTCTCTATACTTTCTCTCTCTATAGCTTGAACGAATTCGTGAAAAATAATGAAGCCATAGGCCTCTATTTATAGAAGATTTATTACTATTTACGAAAGTATTTACTATTTACGAAGGTAATTACTATTGACGAAGGTAATTACTATTTACGAAGGTAATTACTATTTACGAAGGTAATTACTATTTACGAAAGAGACTCTTAGATGATGACATATGGCCCCCCATAAATAATTAAACTTACCACAAACGTCTAATAATAGACTCTTTATATACATCAAGGATTGAATAAAAATTACCAAAAATTATTTTATTTTTAATCAACACATATTTAATCTTTCAACAATTATTAATCATTTATAACTTGTCGTCTCAATTATTGTTTAAATAATATAACATATTATACAGATGATACTATGACAATAATTGAATCAATAATATAAGAGATATGATGCAGCAATTACTGTAGCAATAATTGAGTATAGCTGAGTGACTTCTCACGTAAGCATCAATAATCAAAACCGTGTGCTACTATGCAGCAACGCGTATTACTGTACTTTTACTACCGAGTAGTTCAACAGTTTTAACGGTAACACCTCCGCCGTTATTTTATAGAAAGATAATTTTGTCGTTTTCTAACTACGACAATACTTTTGTTGTGGGGTCCACCAATGATTGTGCCGTCGTACGAATATTCTCCGATAAAAAGAATATTCCCCGACCAAACGAATATTTTATAACAACTTGCGTTCTTTGCAAAATTTATAAATATTACCCACAACTATAACATTATATCAAATTTATTCCATAATATTCAAAAATAATAATTATAAAAATTCATCTTTATTTATAAAAACTAGGGTCTTACAATGTATGTACAGTCTGCCCAGACTGTACATAAATGTTTTGGTATAGGCATCCAAATCACGCCCAAAACACTGTATTGTGGAAAAATTTCAGTTCCATAAATTTTTTTTTTAGTTGTTTCAAAAAAATGCAAAAAAAAAAGGTCCGGATTTTGTTAAAATCCGGGAGTCCGGACCTGATCCGGACTCTATACATATATATAAATGTATTAATACAAAAAAAGTTAATATTTGAAGAGTAACATGTATAAATGTGTCCAAAAGAATATTGTTCAAAGTTGGGCTTGGGCTAGGGCTACTAAGCTAATTTCAGGTTTGTAGCCCAACTTCGTTAGACTGTTTAAAGCGGGTATTGTAGTATATTTTGTTAGGGTTTAACAACATATGCTCTTTACCTCCTACCCTCTCTCCCATCTATCTCCCCACTCTGCAAGCCAGATATTTTCGGTAAATATACTTATCTCCCTTTATAATTAGCATTATATATATATATATGTTTATCAATACTCGACTTATTAGAGTGTGTAGGATGTTTTGAGCAATTTTTACAATTGTAAGTCAGGTTGAAGCATAAATTTCACTTGTGGTGCTTGTATTTTCAATCGTAAAATTTTCGGTAAACTAAAATCCTAATTTTAATTTGTATTCTTGTGCTGATTTCACATTTTTGTTGTGTTTGCATTTAAGCTGAATTTCTGAATAATCTGTTTGGAGTTTTTAGCTAGGAATTATGGTCGAGGAAGAACCGAAGTCTCTCACGTACATAGATGAAGTAGTTTTGAAGAAAAAGAAAAGCAATGAAGATTGGGAAATTAGAAGGAAACAGCAGCTGGAGGAGAGGGTGAAAAAAATATAAGGGAGATAATTTCGTCATCAAGAAGCCCGAGCAATTCGTCAGAGAGTACCGAGACAAAGTAAATTTATATTTTTGTTGTTGAATTATTGGGCATGAGATTAGTCTGTGATTTAGGCTGCTTCAATTTGTTTGGTTCCTCTAAAATTGTTAATACTTTTGATGTTTGAAACTATCTAAATTTATTTTAACATATTGATTGGTTAAGTTAAATGGTATTTCTTTTGGTTACTTATTTTTGATTTTTTTTCTAATAATTGGCAAGTCTCACACTCTCATTTACAATATTGATACTTGAATGGTCTTTTTAAGTTTATTTGTTGATGATTATAGGAGATAGTAGATTGTATTGTTGTGCATCAGAGTGTTGGGACTTAGTCACTTAGACCCTCTACCAATTTTGTGGATATGTAATCTTGTAAGAGATTAAATGCCACCCAAAAATGGGCAAAACATTGTGAAGCTTTAAGTTCACGCTGGAACCTTTGGAACCTTCAGGTGTCAGCTTATTTAAAATTTTCAAAAGATCATTTCACGTTGTTGAACCTGAACAACCGAATTTTTACTGTTTGGAGCTATAATAGAAAATTTGATGGAGAGATTATTCTGTAGCAATCGCAGATAAGTAGAATAACGAGTGATATATTGAGTTTACATAGGTGTGTCTTATCTGGCAGTGTTGATGTCAATATTAGGTTATTAGCTTAATTCCATTACATTTTGGACCACCCTCAACCCCTTGACCTTGTATTGTATCAGGTCAATGAAAGTAAATTTTATATATCCACTTTGACATATACTTTATGTAATAATTGTATATGGATGCACTTGAATAAATTTTTACACAGTAATCTTACTTACCCCTTGTGAATTAGGAACTTGTTCATGTTTGTCTTAATAGAAGACAGTAAGACACTTTGTTAGAATTTAGGATCACACACACGCACACAAACGATAGAGAATTAAGAATAACACAAGAGATTTACGTGGTTCCCCAATTTGGGTACTCCACAGGCGGCTAGTTGTTTATTATGATTCCTTGGATACCTAGGACTTTACAATAGATAGTATTTATATCTACAAATTCTATTCCAACCCTACTTCACATTATGTCTCAATTACCCATAATGTTCCTCTAATAAACAACCCAGAAAAAACTCATGTACCGTACCGCGGGGGGCGAAGCCCCCCCCCCCCCCCGCACCCCCCGCGACCTTCGCTACAATCCTGATGGGCTAGTGCGTCGCTTCGCTCTGCTCGGGACCTTCGGCCCGAGCTCCGCTCCGCTAGGCTTCGCACTAGCCTTTTCCAGTGGCTTCTATATTATGAGTCACAAGTTCCCAACAAATCTCCACCTTGACGAATAACCTCGTCCATTCCGAAGATAAGTCACTTGTCCTATCCGATCTTGGGGGGAATCCTCCAAACTAACATTTAGAGATATTGATCAAGTCCAAGCAATGCTTGAACTTGTCCGCGGTCACAGTCTTTGTCAACATGTCAGCTGCATTTTTAGAAGTGTGCATCTTCTCCAATATCACCTCCCCAGTAGCTATCAACTCCCTCACCTTGTGAAATCTTACGCTGATATGCTTAGTCCTTGCGTGATACACTTGATGCTTTGCCAAGTAAATGGCGCTTTGACTATCACAATATAGTTGTACCCCACCTTGATTTATGCCCAACTCAGTCACAAACCCTTAAACCACAATGCTTCCTTGCCAGCTTCAGCCAATGCCATATACTCAGATTTAGTAGTAGATAGAGCTACTAAAGATTGAACCACAGATCTCTAACAAATTGGTCCACCTGCAAGTGTAAACACATACCCTGTTGTAGATCTCAAA
The DNA here is from genome assembly GCA_020205505.1 of Panax japonicus. NCBI lineage: Eukaryota > Viridiplantae > Streptophyta > Magnoliopsida > Apiales > Araliaceae > Panax > Panax japonicus. The sequence goes on along the minus strand of CM035093.1, from coordinate 33,123,325 downwards.
TCATCCAACCTTCCAACATAATCCGCATCCACATACCCTACAGCTGACATTTGAGCTTGTTGCTTCACAAACATAATCCCATGAGGTTTCATTCCTCTCAGATATCTGAACACCCACTTAACAGCTTTTCAGTGCTCCATACCTGGATTGGCCATGTATTTGCTCACTGTGCTGACTGCATATGACAAATCGGGTCTCATACACACCATCGCATACATCAAACAAGCAACTGCGCTCGCATAGGGCACGTTCGACATATCCTGAATCTCTTCAGTCGACTTTGGACACTGTGCTATAGATAACCTGAAGTGACTCGCCAATGAAGTGCTGACCTGTTTAGCATTAGCCATACTAAACCTCTTCAACACTTTCTCCATATAATTCTTTTGTGTCAACCACAACTTTCCAGCTGTTCTATCCCTGCGAATCTCCATCCCAAGTATTTTCCTAGCGGCACCCAAGTCCTTCATGTCAAATTCCTTTCCCAATAAGTTCTTCAACCTGTTGACTTCAACCATGCTCTTCGCAGCAATAAGCATGTCATCCACAAACAGTAATAGAAAAATATAGGAACTATCCTCAAGACTTTTCACATAAACACATCAATCATACTCACATCGAGTAAACCCAATCCGGATCATGAAGGAATCAAACTTCTTGTACCATTGTCTTGGAGACTGTTTCAGCCCATATAGTGACTTCTTCAACCTGCATACCATGTGCTCAGTCTCTGGCTGCTTGAACCCCTCAAGCTGCTCCATGAATATTACTTCCTCTAAATCACCATGAAGAAATGTTGTCTTTACATCCAGCTGCTCTAATTCTAGGTCATAGCTATCCACCAATGCCAAAATAATCCTGATTGAGGTATGACTCACCATCGGAGAAAATACTTCATCATAGTTAATCCCCTTCCTCTGCGAGTATCCCTTTGCTACCAATCGAGCCTTAAACTGTTCCTTTTCCTTTTCTGATACATCTTCCTTTTTCTTGTACACCCATTTGCACCCCACTGGTTTCTTTCCCTTAGGCAATTTTGACAATTTCCAAGTTTTATTTTTCTTCAATGACTCCATCTCCTCCACCATGGCCTCCATCCAACTGTCCCTTTCAGAACTAGTAATAGCTTCCTGAAACGTAGACGGATCCCCACTAGTAGTAGATAAAGCATATGCAACCATATCATCAAACATGTACCTCTCCGGTGGTTTGATAGTGCGTTTGGGTCTCCTTGCCGCTATGCTTTCGTCTTGCTGCTGCTGATTTTCCTATTCCGCTGGTGGAGAATTTCCAGTGTCATAATTCTTCAGTTCAATTTGAACTTCCTGCTGCTGTTTGCCGGTCTCTCCACCAGCCTCGATTTTCTGACCTTCCTGTTGCGTCTTAACCATGGAAGCCTCGTCAAAAACCACATCCCTACTGATCACTGCATTCTTTGCTTTCGGATCCCAAAACTTGTACCCCTTCACACCTTTCTTATACCCAAGAAATATACACTGTTTGAACTTGGCATCAAGCTTAGATCTCTCATCACCAGGAACGTGTACGTAGGCTGGACATCCGAAGATCCTTATACCCGAGTAATCCACTTCTTTTCTTGTCCACACCTCTTGTGCCACTTTATTACCCAAAGCAGTACTCGGCGACCTGTTTATTATGTAAACTGCCATGCTCACTGCCTCTGCCCAGAAATCCTTCGAAAGTCCTGCATTTAGCCTCATGCACCGTGCCCGCTCTACTATAGTTTTGTTCATTCTTTCTGCCACCCCATTCTATTGTGGAGTCTTCTTAACAGTCTAGTGACGTTGTATCTCGTGCTCCTCACAAAACTTCACAAATGGCTCGTACTTGTACTCAGTCCCATTATCTGACCTGAGGCACTTTATTTTTCTCCCTGTTTAATTCTCCACTTCAGCTTTCCACACCTTGAATTTTTGAAACACCTCAGACTTGTGTCGCATGAAGTACACCCAAACCTTTCTCGAAAAGTCATCGATGAAAGTCAAGAAATACAGAAATCCCACTTTTGAAGCTACTCTCACTGGCCCCCATACATCAGAATGCACATAGTCAAGTTTTCCATTCGTTTTGTTCACCGCACTCTTAAACTGCACCTTACACTGTTTTTCCAAGACACAGAACTTGCAAAAATCTAACTTGCACGACTTTATCCCTTTCAACAGATTTCTCCTATGTAATTCTAGCATCCCATGTTCTCCCATATGTCCCAACCGCATATATCATAGTTTAGTATCATCAATATCCTCCGTTGTAGTGGCAACAACTCTCCACCTACAACTGTACTTCTTATAATCCGATAGATATTTCCATTAACCTTAAAACCTTTCATTATTACCAGAGTCGGTCCTTGGTTTTTTAAGGCCCAGGGCAAAAAAATTTAAGTGTGCCCCTTTATACAAAATAAATAAAAAAATTATCAACTAATTAATTTTATTAAAATTATAAGAATTTACAAAAGATAAGAAAGAACACTTTAAAATGTCATCGAAGTAAAGACTCATCACATGTACCGACAAAATAAAAATATCAATGAAATCGATAAAACTAATAAAATACACACTATAGTTGACAAGTTTTACTGATTACATAATTGAACTTTTAATTTTTTAAATTATTCCACTAAACTAATTATTATTTTGAAATTGGGTTATTCCGTTAAAAAAAATAAACGGACGTTAATTTTTTATCTACAAAACTAATCACTGTAGTTGGAACGTTTTATTGATTACATCATTGAACTTTTAATTTTTCAGATTACCCTATTAAATTAATTTTAAAAATGATTATGTTATATATTTTTAAAAATAATTATTATTTACAGTAAAAAATATTAGAAACTTTAAAATTTTTTTTCCATAAAATGAGTAAAATTTCATAAAACATAGATTTGAAAAAATTAAATTTTTATGAAACCTTACTGATTTAAAAAAAAACTCTTTTTTTTTCTTTTGAAAATAAATTTTATTTTTTTGAATCAATATTTTATAAAATTTTGCCCATTTTTTTAAAATATGAAGAATTTTCCAATTTTTTTCTTGAAAATAATATTTATTTATAAAAATTATTAATTTCTTTTTTGAAAAAATTGAATCAGTTTTTTTATTTATCTTTTACTATTTTTTTGTTTCATTTCTATTTTTAGTTTTTATTTTAAAAATTATAATATTAAGAATGGGTCATTATTTTAAAAAATTAAGTAGACATTAATTTAATTTAAAATCACTTTAATTTTTTGAATCTATATTTTATGAAACTCTACTAATTTTATGAAGTAAAAAAGTTTCTAATATTTTTTACTTAAAATAATAATTATTTTTAAAAATATTTAAAATAATTATTTTTAATTAGTTTGATGGAGTAATTTAAAAAATTAAAAGTTCAATGGTGTAATCAGTAAAATGTGCCAACTACAGTGGATAATTCATTAGTTTTGTAGATAAAAAATTAACGCCCGTTTATTTTTTTTAACGAAATGACTCAATTTCAAAATAATAATTAGTTTAGTGGTGTAATTTAAAAAATCAAAAGTTCAATGGTTTTAATTAATAAAACCTACCAATTACAGTGGGTATTTTTTTAGTTTTGCCCAATGAAATCTAAACAACAAAACATCATTTAAAATGTTTTCTTGTTAAACTTTTAGATGCAAAATCATAAATTATACTATCATATTTAATGTTTTCTAATATATCATTTTCAATACATAATATCGCTAATCTTTTTTTTATTATTTTTTTATACACATAAATACATAAATTTATAAAAAAATTGGGCCCCTTTCAATTTTGGGCCCTGGGCGGTTGCCCTGTTGGCACACCCCCAGGGCCGGCTGTGAAACCCCAGATTTTATGAATAAAGAATTAATTTTCTCGAAATAATTTTTTAATATTATGGTGTGAATTTGAGATAATATTATAGTTGTGGGTAGTATTTATAAATTTTGCAAAGTATGCAAGTTGTTATATTATATTCGATTGGTCAGGGAATATTCTTTGTGTCGGAAAATATTCGTACGACGGTACAATTATTGGTGGACCCCACAACGAAATTATTGTCGGATTGAGAAAACGACAAAAATATTTTATTGAAAATAACGGCGGAAGTTTTACCGTTGATACTGTTGAACTACTGGGTAGTAAAAGTACAGTAATACGCGTTGTGGCATAGTAGCACACGGTATTGATTATTGATATTTATGTGAGAAGTTGCTCAGTTTGATTCAATTATTGTCGATTAATAATATGAATTATTATAGCGATAATGACGTTTTGTTTTATTCGTATTATTAACGTAATAAAACAGAAACATCTTTTTATATAAAACAGAATACTTTATTAAAGTTATTCTATAAATAGAATATATTATATTTTATTATGCATAGTGTTTTGCATAGTGTTGCATAGTGTTTTGCATAGTGTTTGCATAGTAAAATGTTTTTATATAAATAGAATATATTATATTTTATTTAAAAGATTTTTCTTTAAATATGGACCGTCAGATTAAAGTAAAACAATCTGGACCGTTCATGGATTAGTTACTATGCATTCCATTTTCCTATAAATAGAAGCTCATTCCTTCATTATTTTCTTACGAATTCATTGAAACTCTAGAGAGAGAAATTATAGAGAGAAGCTATAGGGAGAAAATTATAGAGAGAAAGAAGAAGAGTATTCTGCTACTTCACTACTTCCTATATCCAGTTTCTGTTACGGTAAGGGGTGTTATTCTTTCTTATTCATGAAGAGAACTATTGTTATTCTATTTCTTATTATTCTGTTGGAATAACCTGTATACGCGGTCTACCCTATACTTGGTGACATTCTTCTATCATTCTGTTGGAACATCCTGTCTGTGTGTTTTACACCGGACCTGGTTCCGTCTTTATTATTATTCCGTTGGAACATCCTGTCTGTGTGTTTTACACCGGACCTGGTTCCGTCTTTATTATTCTGTCGGAATATCCTGTCTGTGCTATACGCCGGACCTGGTTCCATCATTTATTATTCCGCATTTATTATTATGTTGGAACATCCTGTCGGTGTGAATTTCACCTGACCTGGTTCCGTTATTTAGTATTCTGTTGGAATAACCTGTCTATGCGAAGTTCCGCATGCATGGTGATTTCTTTTGTTATTCCATTCTTTATTATACTCAGTTGGTTAAAGTTTTGACTTCTATACTCCATGAAATTAGTAGAATATCCTTGATATTTGCGCTTCATCCAGTATCTTTTCAGGAAAATATTCTTCTGAGCATTCTTGAATTTTACACCACAAAACAGTATCGTGTGGACAATTTGGACGTTATTGGTTCATGGACAAATTAATTCTTGAACTTGTTTTATTAAATTCTTATATCATTGTCATCATCCTCATGTTTATGTTATGTTGAAAGTCATCTGTGGCCTGTAGTGCATAGATGGACTTGGTATGATTATGACCAGGGATTATGCGGTGTAATCATGACCGTAATATTACAAATGATGTGGAAAAAGTCCTCATTGGCCCGTAATGCATTGATGGACAGTTTTTGGTATGATTATGGCTATGGATTCTCTTCGGCCGTAGTGCAAAGATAATTGTTTTATGGCATGATCAGGACCGTTGATGAAAACACGATTATCTTTGGCCCGTAGTGCATGGATAATTCGTGGTCGTGATACTAAAGAATATCCTTGGCCTGTAGTGCAGGGATGATTTAATGATGTGGATTATTTATTGAGCTGAGTCTCAGCGATAAAAGTGATGAAAAACTTTTTAAATCATAAAAGATAGTAGATTCAATTCTCTCTACTTGACTCTTTTAATGGATTGCTTATTCCGCTGCAGTTAAACTTGATGTCTATTATATTTTATCAGTTTAACATTGTTGGAGACTAATGATAATTTATTCTGCATTATCTTAGTCATAATATTTCTTACTGGGCTAGTTGAGCTCACCCTTTCTTTCACTGTTCTCTTCAGGAAATGAGAACATAGCAGGGACTAGTCGGGGAATGGAGTGACGGTCCAGAGGATAGCATTAATAGACCTCATTATTCTGAGAAATAGTGTATTAATAATTGTAATGAGGACTCCTTTTGAGTTTGTATGATCTCTAGTAGATAATTATTGTATTCAAACTCACAGTTGTATTTTGTCGTATTATACACGACAGTGGTATTAGTAAGTTGTATTTGAATTATGTACCATGTATCTGACGACTCAAGATGGGTGATGTATACCTAATTTTGGGGGCGTCACAGTTGGTATCAGAGCTTAGGGATATGATCCCTGGCTAAGATGTGAGACTAGAACTAGGAGGGGAGAGACGGGAATTCCTTCGCTAGTATGACCTACTTAAATTTATTTTGTATTTAAATTAGTTGGTCAAAGTTTAGAGATATTATGTTACATGTCAATTAATCTTTGTTTTGTGGCAGTGTTTGAAAATGGCATCCGAGAATGTTGAGATTATCAATGGAGCACAGGAGTCCGTTGAGTCTCCACAGATCAATAATCAGGATAATGTGCAACTAGAGGACAATACTCCTCATAAAAATAATAACACCGATGAAATGGTGAATGATGGGATGGTCAGAGACTTTATGCAATTCATGCAACAACAGACTAAGGCAGCTCCTGTCCAAAATGCAGGTAGAAATACTGATAACTCTCGGACGGTCACCGCTAAGCAGTTTAAGGAGCAATTCATGCAACAACGGGAGAAGGCGGCTCTTGTTCATAATGCAGGAGAAAACAATGGCAACCCATGGTTGGTCACCGCTAAGCAATTCAAGGAGCTGGGACCACCAGAGTTTTTGGGAAAGCCAGAACCACTTAAGGCGGAGACGTGGTTAAAGCAGATCACCAAGATATTTGATGTCTTGGGATGCTCAGAGGAGCAAAAGGTTCCATTCGCCACCTTTATGTTGCGTGAAGAAGGAGATCATTGGTGGAAATCCGTAAAACGTACCCAGACTGACGCATTCAAGATGTCTTGGGAGAAGTTCCAAGAATTATTCAATGACAAGTACTTTCCTGAAAGTATTCGTCACATGAAGGAGGTAGAATTCATCAAGCTGGAGCAAAACAATATGACCGTGTCGCAGTATGAGGCTAAGTTTGCGGAGTTGTCCAGGTTTGCATCCCATTTGGTCGATAATGAGGAGCGAATGGCGCGAATGTTTCTGCGAGGTTTGAAACCCGATATACGTCAATACCTCATTTCTCACAAAATTTGTTTATATTTAGATATTGTGAATAGGGCTCAGTTAGTGGAGCGCGATAATGAGTCATCGCAACCAAAAGGTAATGACCAGCAACACGATAATAATCATACCGGTGGCAATGGCCATCGGAACAGTGATAACTATCGCGGGAGAAATTATCATGCCAAGAATGGTAACCACTTCGGTGGTAATCATGGTCAAGATAATAGAAATGGACATTTCAAGAAGAGGAGATTCAACAATGATGGAAAGACGGCAGCACTAGCAACCGTTGTTAAGGAAGGAGAAAGACCACCTATCATATGCTTCAAATGCGGAGGGGAGGGACACATCCGTCCAAACTGTACGCAGCAGTCCAAAGCATGCTTTAATTGCGGAAGAGAAGGTCACCTAGCTCGATTCTGTCGTATGATGAAGTCAATTCCAGCTGGGATAATGATGCCAAAGGATGTCCCAGACAAGCCAAAGCCGGTAGTTTAAGAGAGAGCGTTTTTTTTTCTCTCGTGACGAGGAACCTGAATAAAATTATCACGGGTAAGTTAATCATAAGCTCTTACGAAGTCTATACCGTGTTAGATACCGGTTCTACTCACTCTTTTATTTCACCTAGTTGTGTTCAATGTTTGTACTTAACTCCAGAGAAGTTAAACTTTGATTTATCTATTGAAACTCCATTGGGAGAAACCTTCGTTACCTCCACTGTTTATAAATCTTATTTGATTCAAATCGACACTTTCACGTTACGTGATGATCTTGTCTCTTTGAAAATACTTGTCTTTGATGCTATTTTAGGAAACAATTGGTTAACTACTCATCATGTTTTTCGTAAGGTTGTTAGCTTTCATATTCCTAACCAACCTATTATGCGAATTTAAGCAATCAACCCACTAAATTCAATCATTGTCATATCAAGCCATAAGAAAAGAGCCCCGATCTTTTTGTTGATGACTTCCTTGTGTGGAATGGACCAAAGCCAGACTTTCTGTAGGCGACGTCGTGAATGACGATAACAAGTTGATAGGTATCATTGTGAGGTGCTATCTAGGTTAAGGGATAGAAGTCATAGTTGGTATCAATGTGACGTACTATCCAAGTCTTGGATGAGAGTAACAGTTTTGAATTATATTTTTATCATTAATAAATCTCTTGACGTATTCCTGAAGACTTTTTAGCCTACCCCAGAGCGTGAAATCGAATTTTGTATTGACACCAGTACAAAACCCATTTCTTAAACCCTCAAATATTTTCTTCACCTAAAACGAATGTATAACGTGCCAAAGATGTTGGCTCGAGCTGTTGAAGATTACGATCGTACCATGCAATATTATCGTGGGAAAGTGAACATGGTAGCTGACGTGTGAGTAGAAGATCGTATGCGTTTACAAGTGCAAATATACGAACTCACGTGAAGATAACGAATATACGAGTAAAATTGACTTTAATCGATAAAGTTAAAGACGCTCAAGCTACATACCCGAATCTGATGAATGTGAAGAAGAAGGTTCAAGAGGGTGTTATTTTAGAAGCAAGAGTTGCTGAAGAGAGGAAATCTCAACCCTCGATTTAATTGGCCCATTTGAAATCCTCGATTGAGTAGGAACTGTGGCTTATAGACTCGTTTTACCGCCAAATATATTGCGTGTTCATAACGTTTTTTTTTCCGTATCGATGTTACGTAAATATGTGGACGACCCGAACCACATTATTAATTTAGAACCGGACGAGATAGCGGATGATTTAACGTTTGAAGAGATACGTGTTACAATCTTGGATAAGAAGAATCGTATTCAACACTCAAAGGTTATATCTCAAGAGTTCGAATTTGAAGTGAAGTCAAGGTATCCTCACCTGTTCGGTATACCAGGTACGTACGTAAATTTCGAGGGCGAAATTCCATAAGGAGGGGAGATTGTGAAACCCCAGATTTTATGAATAAAGAATTAATTTTCTCGAAATAATTTTTTAATATTATGGTGTGAATTTGAGATAATATTATAGTTGTGGGTAGTATTTATAAATTTTGCAAAGTATGCAAGTTGTTATATTATATTCGATTGGTCAGGGAATATTCTTTGTGTCGGAAAATATTCGTACGACGGTACAATTATTGGTGGACCCCACAACGAAATTATTGTCGGATTGAGAAAACGACAAAAATATTTTATTGAAAATAACGGCGGAAGTTTTACCGTTGATACTGTTGAACTACTGGGTAGTAAAAGTACAGTAATACGCGTTGTGGCATAGTAGCACACGGTATTGATTATTGATATTTATGTGAGAAGTTGCTCAGTTTGATTCAATTATTGTCGATTAATAATATGAATTATTATAGCGATAATGACGTTTTATTTTATTCGTATTATTAACGTAATAAAACAGAAACATCTTTTTATATAAAACAGAATACTTTATTAAAGTTATTCTATAAATAGAATATATTATATTTTATTATGCATAGTGTTGCATAGTGTTTTGCATATTGTTGCATAGTGTTTTGCATAGTGTTTGCATAGTAAAATGTTTTTATATAAATAGAATATATTATATTTTATTTAAAAGATTTTTCTTTAAATATGGACCGTCAGATTAAAGTAAAACAATCTGGACCGTTCATGGATTAGTTACTATGCATTCCATTTTCCTATAAATAGAAGCTCATTCCTTCATTATTTTCTTACGAATTCATTGAAACTCTAGAGAGAGAAATTATAGAGAGAAGCTATAGGGAGAAAATTATAGAGAGAAAGAAGAAGAGTATTCTTCTACTTCACTACTTCCTATATCCAGTTTCTGTTACGGTAAGGGGTGTTATTCTTTCTTATTCATGAAGAGAACTATTGTTATTCTATTTCTTATTATTCTGTTGGAATAACCTGTATACGCGGTCTACCCTATACTTGGTGACATTCTTCTATCATTCTGTTGGAACATCCTGTCTGTGTGTTTTACACCGGACCTGGTTCCGTCTTTATTATTATTCCGTTGGAACATCCTGTCTGTGTGTTTTACACCGGACCTGGTTCCGTCTTTATTATTCTGTCGGAATATCCTGTCTGTGCTATACGCCGGACCTGGTTCCATCATTTATTATTCCGCATTTATTATTATGTTGGAACATCCTGTCGGTGTGAATTTCACCTGACCTGGTTCCGTTATTTAGTATTCTGTTGGAATAACCTGCCTATGCGAAGTTCCGCATGCATGGTGATTTCTTTTGTTATTCCATTCTTTATTATACTCAGTTGGTTAAAGTTTTGACTTCTATACTCCATGAAATTAGTAGAATATCCTTGATATTTGCGCTTCATCCAGTATCTTTTCAGGAAAATATTCTTCTGAGCATTCTTGAATTTTACACCACAAAACAGTATCGTGTGGACAATTTGGACGTTATTGGTTCATGGACAAATTAATTCTTGAACTTGTTTTATTAAATTCTTATATCATTGTCATCATCCTCATGTTTATGTTATGTTGAAAGTCATCTGTGGCCTGTAGTGCATAGATGGACTTGGTATGATTATGACCAGGGATTATGCGGTGTAATCATGACCGTAATATTACAAATGATGTGGAAAAAGTCCTCATTGGCCCGTAATGCATTGATGGACAGTTTTTGGTATGATTATGGCTATGGATTCTCTTCGGCCGTAGTGCAAAGATAATTGTTTTATGGCATGATCAGGACCGTTGATGAAAACACGATTATCTTTGGCCCGTAGTGCATGGATAATTCGTGGTCGTGATACTAAAGAATATCCTTGGCCTGTAGTGCAGGGATGATTTAATGATGTGGATTATTTATTGAGCTGAGTCTCAGCGATAAAAGTGATGAAAAACTTTTTAAATCATAAAAGATAGTAGATTCAATTCTCTCTACTTGACTCTTTTAATGGATTGCTTATTCCGCTGCAGTTAAACTTGATGTCTATTATATTTTATCAGTTTAACATTGTTGGAGACTAATGATAATTTATTCTGCATTATCTTAGTCATAATATTTCTTACTGGGCTAGTTGAGCTCACCCTTTCTTTCACTGTTCTCTTTAGGAAATGAGAACATAGCAAGGACTAGTCGGGGAATGGAGTGACGGTCCAGAGGATAGCATTAATAGACCTCATTATTCTGAGAAATAGTGTATTAATAATTGTAATGAGGACTCCTTTTGAGTTTGTATGATCTCTAGTAGATAATTATTGTATTCAAACTCACAGTTGTATTTTGTCGTATTATACACGACAGTGGTATTAGTAAGTTGTATTTGAATTCTGTACCATGTATCTGACGACTCAAGATGGGTGATGTATACCTAATTTTGGGGGCGTCACACCGGCTCTGATTATTACCAGTGCACCCTTCGTCACTCTCATGGCTCCACCACCAGTTTTGAACTAACAGCCATTAGAGTCTAGGGTTCCTAATGAAATCAGATTCTTCCTTAAGCCTGGGATATGTCTCACCTCAGCTAGAGTTCTAACAACACCATCAAACATTCTTATCTTCACTGTGTCTATTCCAATGACGTTGCACGAAGCATCGTTACCCATTAAAACTATCCCACAGTTCACCGATTTATAGGTGTCAAACCACTCCATGTTAGGTGTCATGTGAAACGAACATGCTGAATCCAAAATCCACTAGTCTGTCACGTCCGTGTTTGTAGAAACTGACAACATATCCCCATCATCCGATGATTCCTCCACGACGTTTGCCGATTTCGTAGATTCTGATTGCTTCCCTGTTCCTTCACCCTTATTCTTATATGGACAGTCCTTTTTGAAGTGTCCTGTCTCGCGACATCTGAAACACTTGTACTCCTTAGGTTTAGGAGTCCTGCCCCTCGACTTCGATTTCCCTTGCGTTCCTGGTTTACCTCTATCGGATTTTCTATCACGTTGCTCTCCACCTTTTACCACCAGCCCTTCACCCGAAATACCCTCGGATTGTTGCTTCCGCTGGTTAAACATTAGTAGAGCATAAGTGACTTCTTCCAACTTCAGAGTTTCTTTTCCCCATAGGAGAGTTGTCACAAGATTCTCTATGGAACCCGGTAGAGAACACAGCAACATCAACGCCTGGTCTTCTTCCTCGAATTTCACTTCAATCCTTAGCAAGTCGCTAATTATTTGATTGAACGTGTGAATGTGTTGAATAAGTTCGGAACCTTCAATCATCTTTAACCCAAACAGCTTTTGCTTCAGAAACAGTTTATTAGTCAATGACTTTGACATATACCTGGATTCCAATTTACTCCATACACCCGATGGCGATTCATCTCCGATCACGTGATACACAACCTCGTCTGCTAGGCACAAGCGAATTGTACTCACTGCCTTTGCTTGGAGTTCATCCCAGTCATCAATCGTCATGGACTCTAGTTTCTTCTTTAACGCCTTCACCAATCCCTGCTGCACCAACAGATCCTTTACCCTCTGTTGTCATAGCCCAAAATTCCTAGTCCCATCAAACTTCATCACATCGAACTTTGTTATCGATGAATTTGATGTCATCGTTCTTCACGTGTTAAACCTATGCTTTGATACCAATTTGTTAGAATTTAGGATCACACACACGCACACAAACGATAGAGAATTAATAATAACACAAGAGATTTACGTGGTTCTCCAATTTGGGTACTCCATAGGCGGCTAGTTGTTTATTATGATTCCTTGGATACCTAGGACTTTACAATAGATAGTATTTATATCTAAAAATCCTATTCTAACCCTACTTCAAATTATGTCTCAATTACCCATAATGTCCCTCTAATAAACAACCCAGGAAAAACTCCTGACTAGTTTTTTCCAGTGGCTTCTATATTATGAGTCACAATTTCCCAACACACATGATTAGCTTTGCAGCTAATAGGCATGTAACGATCTTCTGTATCCTACCGCTCCTTCAGATATTTGCAACATCATTCATGCCTTCAGTTTACATGTATTTTTTCTAGGGTCTCAAAGGTCCATTAGTTGCCCATCAAGAAGAGTGGTGTGATAGCTGTCTCTTGGCATGGTTGGTAGCAACATTTGGAGTCTTGAACGCTTATATAATTACAAACTTATTTAATAAGTATGATCTCTTGGTAGATTTGGTTTGTGGTAAAGAAAAAAGTAGTTTGTATTGTTTCACAAGAGGCATATTTTATTGGCGTGGTGGAAATCAAAGTCAGGCACGCACCCATGTTGGAGTATTTAGATTTTAGCTTCCATTCGCTTGGTTATTAGCTGGTGTCAGTCACTCAGTCTAGACACTAACTGGACTTTGTACCCAGGAGTTGGACCTCATCCAAATGAAGTACAGGGGAGCCGACAAAAGCAGGCATTTGTGACATTAGAATCCAAACTCCTTTTCGTCATACGCATACAAGAGTGGGTTGTTAATGTCATTGTTGCAATTATTTTTCTATATATGCTATTTCTTTTTGTGATTCCCATTTTCATCTGTGATTTTCAGAAAAAATGACATGCATCCCAAAACTAAGAAAATCTTGTACTCTCTGAGACTGAGGAAAATTTTCAGTGGCGTCTTTGTGAAGGCTAATGATAGGATTATGCAAATTCTGCAAAAAGTGGAGCCATATATTACATATGGGTATGGCAAACTGATCTCTACTTCTGGAATTAGCTACAAATTACCTATAGTTAATGCATTAATTGGTCGTATCTTCTCAATGCAAATTTCATAATGCTATTTTTGACTATTACACACACCTAAAAGATATATTCCCCACTCTTTTAGCGGCGGTTTTTCCTACGATGTGCCATGCTCAGTCTATTTTCCCACTAAAGCTCTAGCTGGAAATCCAGGGGAGTCTGAATTTGGTGTAGAACCGTTCTTTAGGACTAAACTGTGAACCTCCCACTACTGTGAAGACTCAACCTCACATAGTCCTCACTGTAACATGTTTTTGCATTTTCTCTCTCCGCTTAGGACATGTAGCTTTGTTTTTGAACATTTAAAAAAAATAAACCTCAGATATTTTAATATTTTGGTCCAGAGAATCATAATAGAAAATAACACATAAAGTATCAAGACAGTTGTGTTGATTAACCCATAAATATGATTTATTTGTCATTATCTCGGAGGGATAATATTCGTCTGTCTGTCTCGTACATGGTAGAAAGTAGGAGGACCATATTCATCGTCTTCCTTTTGGAATAATTGTTAAATCAACATGCAATATGAGACCACAGGTCCTGCCCTGTCTAAGTTTAATTCCCCTTGTAAAAGATGATTATGCTCAAAAGTCTAGGAGGAGGAGTTTATGACTTTTGCCTATCAATATGTGTGTGGACTGTGGTTAAGAATAAAAGAAAATTAAAATGGAAAAGACATTCTAAAGGAGTGATTATGTGGAATTAGAATTCTTTTCATTTTAAATGAAACTCTATTTCATGGTTCAGATTTCGCAAGGATATGACTTATATGGTATAGGTATACACTCACACTAGAGAAGGAATATTTATAGAATTGAATTAATTCACATGTAAACAAAAGGGTAAGTGTCCCTAGGATGGATATAGGTAGCTCCAAAACCATTGATTGAAGGGGTATTGATTCAATATGTCCTTTTCCCATGAAAAGACCTAATGATGCCCTCCTAAGTTTTTTTTTTTAAAAAGGAATCCTATTTAACCTTTTGATTATTTTTTTCTGGATCCGTTTATCATGAAGTTAATTTCATCGTAATTTGATCAATTGACAAATACAGCGCTGACACGTATAGGGAGAGATCATCTCTCGACTTGCATGTCGACACTGGATTAGTCAATTGATCAAAAATAACTTCATGATAATCACTCCCTTTCTTTATTCAAGAGGGTTTGCCTATGACCACATACTTTATTTTTTTGATTTCACCTATTTTCTACTGAAGGCAGTTAAGTTGGAGAGAGTGTAAATATTGTTTATAATAAGGACAGAGTAATTACTTTTTATCAGTTTGATACAAAAAAGAGCATATGATATATAAATAACTAGTTGATGGAGTTTATTTCGAACTTCAAACTTTATACTATATTTATAAGTTTGAGTTGGGGGATAACTATTCTTCTTCATGTTTTTGAGGGAGAATGAATGAAAATTTAATATTTATTATTTATAAAATTGAATGAGAATAATAATAATTTTATTGAATGAATCAAGATTATTTCCTACCCAAAGTTTTAAATTTATGTTGAGGTATTTTTTAACATTTTTTCGCACTTTCTCCCCTTAAAAATAACTGTCTCATTATTAGAAAGGAAAAAAACTAGTAAAATAATAGTTTTTCTTTTCCATTTTGTCACTGAGTTTTAAAATAGACAAAAAAAAAATAGAGGATGTTTTCTGTCTTATTCGTTTGTTATTGAATTTTTTTAATGAGCAAAAAACAAAAAAAAATGAATGAAAAATTTAACCACTTTTCTTGTCAAATATTTTTGCCCAAAAATCGACGAATTTAAAAGAAAAACTAAATTACATAATATTATATTGTATAATCCCTGTTATACCCTCTAACTTTTAAACATGATAAAAGGGTGACTTAGTAATTTAAATGTTAAACTTAAGTTTTCTTTTCTTTTTTTTTTTAAAAAATTAGTGGGTGTTTCTTTAGAGCTGAATGAATGGTTGAATCGGTCAGTGCGTTTGTTTTGATCTGAATGACTGAATCGGTAAGATGAACGAGCTGAATGTTTTTAGCTGAATGAGCAGCTGAATAAAGTAAAAAAAATTTAAAAATTATAAAATTTTAAAAAAATATTAACTATTATATTAAGTAATATTAAATAAATTTACAACAATTTTAAATTTTTTCAGAGGGGTCAAATAATAAAGTTTTGTCATTCAGATATTTCAGACATGTCCATTATCAAATAGTTTTTTTCATTCAGATTAAGATTCAACTCATTCAGATTCAGATTCAGATTCAGCTCATTCAGATTCAAATTCAGATTTATTCAGTTTTTATCAAACACTCCCTTAGTAACAACATGAAAAAAAAACATACAATCTTTTTATTCTTTTATTTTTCATCATAAATTTAATTTCCCATTTTTTAATTTTATTTTTTGGGTCCCAAACCCTGAAACAGAATGTTAGTTCTATCATTTTAAAATCATAAAGCCCCGAGGCCCTGACCCATGAGCAAATACTTCTCTAATAATGTTGAATTGAACGAAGGCCCATAAATCAATAGACTTTGGTCCAATGGACTAGATACTAATAACATGAAACGCACAGAGGATAATAATGTAATTGCAACAAAACTAGGGTTTTATTAGGATTTGCCTTATAAACTAGCTAACTCAGTTCCATTTTTCGACTTTGTTTGCAGCAGACATCATTACTGGAGTTCCCTCAACCTCTTCATCTCAGGTGCAATTCTCTCTCTGTTTCTCGTGTCTCGTTCTGGTTTATTTTATATATCATGGCTGTATATACATATAATCTAGTTGATCAAATGCGTTCACTTCATTGAAACTGGAGAGTGCCTAACTATAAATACACGTTTCTACGCCCATTAGCGGCTGTATCTATAAGTTTTATGATTTTGCTGCATTTTTTATTAACTTTATTTTTTTAGCTTGGTTACTTGATTGATGGAATTTTCAACAATTTTTTGGGACGAAATTTATGAATTTAGTAATAATTACTTTTGTGCATTGGAATTAGAATTGGAGTATGGTTGTATGTTTCTATCAGTATTCAGTAGCTATGTGGTGTTTAGTGAGATTATTAGGTTAACTTTTGGCGTTCTGTTGATTACTCAAATTAGCCTATATGGGATGTTTAGCAAATGATATCACACAAGCAGGTGGAGACCTGGAGGGCCTGAAACCCCAATGGGAAGCGTTTCACCTCCTTGCACAATTTTTTAGCAAAACCCTAAAGTAGTATTAGATCTGGAAGATAAATATATTATTATTTAGCAAACATTTTTCACTTGTTATTAATTTAAGTGTTTTTTTATTTACTATTTTTTTTAAAATTAATTATAATCAAAATCAATAATTATATTTTTAAGTAATATCAAACATACTCTTATAAATAAAAGTATTTAGCGCCATTTTAATTTATAAATTATTTTAAAATAAGTCATCCCCATCCTTAATCAGTTAACTTAATAAAAAATGCTAGAAAAAATATATATTTATGCTTCACCCATACATTGTTGAGTTGAATATATTATCTATTCAAACTCAACTAGTTATAGAAGGTTTGCATCGAATTAAATATTTAACAAATATAATTTTTCGTCGTCGTACTCTATTTAAATATTTGTTAAATCAGATCAAATAGTTCACAAGCAACTCGTAATAGTATATACTCAAGTATTTTTTACTATTTTAAATGTTTTTATATGAAGTTAATTTATTTTAAGAAAGTAATACATAGATAAAGCATAAATAAAAAACAAATATGTATATATATACATATATATAAATGTATTAATACAAAAAAAGTTAATATTTGAAAAGTAACATGTATAAATGTGTCCAAAAGAATATTGTTCAAAGTTGGGCTTGGGCTACTAAGCTAATTCCAGGTTTGTAGCCCAACTTCGTTAGACTGTTTAAAGCGGGTATTGTAGTATATTTTGTTAGGGTTTAACAGCATCTGCTCTCTACCTCCTACCCTCTCTCCCATCTATATCCCTACTCTGCAAGCCAGATATTTTTGGTAAATATATCTATCTCCCTTTATAATTTGCATTATATATATATATATATATTTATGTGTTTATCAATACTCGACTTATTAGAGTGTGTAGGATGTTTTGAGCAATTTTTACAATTGTAGGTCAGGTTGAAGCATAAATTTCACTTGTGTTGCTTGTATTTTCAATCGTAAAATTTTCGGTAAACTAAAACCCTAATTTTAATTTGTGTTCTTGTGCTGATTTCACATTTTTGTTGTGTTTGCATTTAAGCTGAATTTCTGAATAATCTGTTTGGAATTTTTAGCTAGGAATTATGGCTGAGGAAGAACCGAAGTCTCTCACGTACATAGATGAAGTAGTTTTGAAGAAAAGGAAAAGCAATGAAGATTGGGCAATTAGAAGGAAACAACAGCTGGAGGAGAGGGTGAAAAAATCTAAGGGAGATAATTTCGTCATCAAGAAGCCCGAGCAATTCGTCAGAGAGTACCGAGACAAAGTAAATTTATATTTTTGTTGTTGAATTATTGGGCATGAAATTAGTCTGTGATTTAGGCTGCTTAAATATGTTTGGTTCCTCTAAAATTGTTAATACTTTTGATGTTTGAAACTATCTAAATTTATTTTAGCATATTGATTGGTTAAGTTAAATGGTATTTCTTTTGGTTACTTATTTTTGATTTTTTTTCTAATAATTGGATTGGTTCTTGGCTGGTGTCAGTCACTGTCAGTCACTCAGTCTAGACACTAACTGGACTTTGTACCCAGGAGTTGGACCTCATCCAAATGAAGTACAGGGGGAGCCGACGAAAGCAGGCATTGGTGACATTAGAATCCAAACTCCTTTTCGTCATACGCATACAAGGGTGGGTTAATGTCATTGTTGCAATTATTTTCCTATATTTATGCTATTTCTTTTTGTGATTCCCATTTTCACCTGTGATTTTCAGAAAAAATGACATGCATCCCAAAACTAGGAAAATCTTGTACTCTCTGAGACTGAGGAAAATTTTCAGTGGCGTCTTTGTGAAGGCTAATGATAGGATTATGCAAATTCTGCAAAAAGTGGAGCCATATATTACATATGGGTATGGCAAACTGATCTCTACTTCTGGAATTAGCTACAAATTACCTATAGTTAATGCATTAATTGGTCGTATCTTCTCAATGCAAATTTCAAAATGCTATTTTGACTATTACACACACCTAAAAGATATATTCCCCACTCTTCTAGCGGCGGTTTTTCCTATGATGTGCCATGCTCAGTCTATTTTCCCACTAAAGCCTAACGGAAATCCAGGGGAGTCTGAATTTGGTGTAGAACCGTTCTTTAGTAATGGTGTTCCAGAATAAGACATGATTAAAAACTCACATAGATTAAGCTGAATAGTAGATTGGATGGTTGGCCCATGCTCGATATATTTTGCCTATAAAGCTCTAACTGAAAGTCGAGGGAAATCTGAATTTGGTGTAGAACCAGTATTTAGTGATGGTATACCAGAAAAAGACATGATTAAAAACTCAAAAGATTAATCTGAACAGTAAATTAGGATAGGCAGAGTTTAGCTGGATCTTTTAATTTTTCATATTATTGTTTAAATGATACATGATAAAATTCAGTATTATTATATAATTTCAACTTAGAAAACAATAAGCAAGAGGTAAATGACATCATTTCTTTAAAAATTAGAAGATACCTTTTATTTTAAGGATTGACAAGCTAAATATCCATGCCACAACTTAAGAGACCTATCAAATTGCAAGTCTAAAACACACCAATAAATTTGGTAATTTAAGTTTTGTGAGTTACTATAGAAAAGAAAGAGAAAATAAAATATACTAGTTTAACACATACCAGTTGGCATCTGATATCCTAGCCGTCACTTTATATGCTTAAATTAGAAAAATATTTCTTGTTGGTCACCTATCAGCTTTCTTGGTCCAATTAAGATGAACGGTCACAGGAATCATTAAATGGTATGCTAATAGATGGAAAACTGGGTTATTATTGTGTTTCAAATGTGTTTTGGCCACAAAATAGTACAAAGAGACTGTTATTAATATCATATTGATATTTATATGTCTGCATCTTAGTAACAAGCTTACAATTTGGATTTGCAATATCTTTTGGATGACCACATGCTATATTTAACATTTTTTACCCCTTTCTCTCTCTATCTGAAGATATCCTAATCTTAAGAGTGTGAATGAACTGATATACAAGAAGGGGCTGGCAAAAATTGACAAGCAGAGAGTTCCATTGACAGATAACAATGCCATTGAGCAGGTATATTAGACTCGGTAAATTATGTCGTTTTGGTTTCTGCAACATTCCTTTCCCCAAATTCTTGACTCCTCTCTATTAGCAGGCATTGGGTCAGTACGGGATTATATGCATAGAAGACATTGTTAATGAGATTGGTAATGTTGGTACACATTTTAAGGAGGTTACCAGTTTTCTGTGCCCCTTCAAGCTGAACAAGCCGGAAAAGGCATTGCAGGGTAAGAAAAGGAGATACAATGACGGTGGAGATACTGGAAACCGTGAGGCTCACATCAATGAGTTAATCGGTAAGATGAATTAGCACAAGAACACATATCGAAAGATGAGATGCCAAATTTGTTAAATCTACTTGATGTACTTGAAGATAACTTGAATTTTGTTAGACATTATTTTCTCCATTTTGAGATGGCATGGCATCTTAACACATTTGTACTGCAGTCAATTAATGATTATCAAAGTTTTGGTGTCAAAAGTAGTGTGCTGTGTAAATTTTTGGTAGTGTCAAAACTTTGTGTTCAATGCCGCACAAAGTTTCTTTGGATAATGGTTTTCAATGGGTAGAGCATCATATAAATTTATGAGAATCCCAATATCCTATCCTGCCTGCCGGCCTCTTATCATGGATTGCCATGCATCCTAACTACTCCATTTAGTAAGTTTTAAAAACGAAGTAGTATCATTTTTGACGAACTATGGTGTATATTTACGTGAAAATATGAAAAATGTTATTACCAGATTAGTGAGACATCCAATATAAGTATGAAAAATGTATGTCCCAGAAGAAAAAAGAGAGAAGCATATGATATCATACGCGGTTAAGTCTCATCATTAAACCATTTGCTAATTTTTCAACTACCGATCGATCGATCTCTTTCTAGTTTGCAATGGAGGGTGGAGACGATTGGTTAGCTCGGGACAAGATCTACCACGTCCTCTTCTGCTTCTCCATTAATCTTGTTCTCTCTCTCCTCGCAACCCGATCACCATATCCTTTTCTCAGGCGTCGAAGCATCTGGTTTGGTTCCATTGTTTCGCTCGCCGCTGGTGCAGCCAAAGAGCTGGCTGACGAGTTCGGTTTCTTCAAATCTGCCGGTGCCTCTTCCAACGACGCCATCGCCGATCTATTCGGCGTTCTCCTCGCTGTGTTCCTCCTACTTTCTCTCTCTGCTCGGACTCTCAAACCTGCTAAATCGGGTCAAGTTCAAGGATTGGAGATTGTTTGATAAATGGAGTGGGCTTTGGGCCCAAGTGATCAGGTTAGCTAAAGAAATATGAGTCCGTTTGGTTGCTACTTGCTAGGAAAGTGCATACCAAACAAGGCGGGGCTTGGATACATTTTTTGTTTTCATTTCACATTAAGTTGTCAGTAAAATAGGAAGTTTAAAAGTTTTTTCAGCAACCAAACTAACAGTTTTACCGAGTGCCTTGTTTGGTGTATACACTCCTAATAGTTGGATACTCAGGTTTTTTCTCATATATATGCTACAATTTATTGGAGACGCATATTAATATAACCTTGTGTCTTTGTTTGTCAAAGGTAAATTTTAATTGAGATAAATACAAGTAAAAATGCCAAATTACACTCTAATTTCAAAATGCATAGAGTAATATTGCAAATCTGTTGGTGGGTTTAAACTTAAAATCACTTTTTAGTTTTACAATAATGTTTTCTGTCGCAACAAAAGTGTTTTTAATAGTAGCTTTTTTTTGGTGTAAAAAACATTTATGAGAGGCTAAAATTTATAACTTTTGAACAAGTTTATAATCTTACCTATTTAATTTAATAATCTTCAAAAAAACTAATTTCCTTCTACATTAATAGTTAAAAAATATTTATCTTATAATTAATTAAGAACATGATGTGGTATCATCCGTAGTTGTTATTAGAATGTACTTGTTTGGGCATGTGTAATATGTAGATTAGAAGCAATTTTGCGGGGTAACAAGTTAAAGACGATCGTTAGAGAGTATATACAAGGTTATAGTTTAGGTGGAATATGTAAAAAAAATTTACTTGCTGATAACATAATTGAAAGGATAAATACACGGTCTCACTTTGTAAATAATTATACGGTGTGGATAAAACTTTAGCTTCAAGCATGATTGAACTTAATAACATAGTACTTCTATTAATTAATGATTTCAACATCTCCTGGTTTTATTCAGAGTTCTGAAGTTGGATTGCTGGAATAACATTGTTGCAATTAGATACTGAGAGTGCTCCTAGCATTGTTGTACTGGATACTGACTGTTGGGTCATGATATTTCTCCTATATTGGGCCGGGTACATTGGGTTCACTTATTAATTAAGTCATTGGACTCATTGGGCCCAATCATTATATCGATTTCATTAAATCCTATAGAAACCGGGCTGGGTCAATGGGTCAATCCATTGAGTCATTTAATATCTATTACTTTGACTTGTAATGATGATATAGTATGATAGTTGACCAAGATACCTGCCATGCATTAATGTGGATGGGATTATAGCCGGCCGGCGATGTGAACAGCAGCAAAAAGCAATGTACTGGTTTCATGCAGCCGGTAGAACCCATCAGATCATGGGGATATGTCAGATGGTAGTAGGTGGCACAATATTCCAGGCAAAGATATTATTTCCCACCGAGTAAGTCTTCATGGTAAAGGTATGTATTACACACACACGACCATAGATGAACACAATTCTCATTACACTAGACTTTATCATCCTCTTGAGTTAACCTTGTGAACACATATACTTACTCTCACGCCTGAGCTATCCCCCGGCGGTCCGGCCGTCAAGCTTGTGGTGTTGTCGTGTTTACTGTGCAGGATCAGGACGTCTTTCGTGATTGGGACGTGAAGAAAGATCTTGGCGTTAACATTGGCGCTAGAAGGAGGGCCGAGTTCTAGTGTCCTGAGTATTTTTCAATCACTCATCTTGTTTTATTCTATCCGGTTTTCATGGGGAAGAGTAGAACATCTACACCCGAAGGACAGCCGATGGCTGTCAGTGATTCAGCACCGCGAATATCTGCCAAAGATCGTTTGGGACCAACTATAAGTGTCCATGCTAGCACAGCATCCAAACGTTCACCTGAAGATTCTCGACCAAGGGCGGTAGGCAAAGCAAAGCGTAAGCTTATATTCCCCACAGAGAGAGAGCCTGGTCATGGTCGGAAACGAGTAGAAGGCACCTCGCCTAGAACTCGAAACCGAGATGACCAAAACGCAAAAGCCTCCCGTTTGGCGAAGATGGCAGACGAAGCAGATAAAGCCATGGAAGCACTTATGAAACAACGTCAGGACATAGCCGAGCAAATGGCTCGAGTGGCAGAATTAAGAGACGAGGAGCTCAGTTATGTCCAATCCGAAGAGCAAGGGCATCGAAGCGGAAAAGAACCTGCCCATTCAGTACGAGAGTCTCTAGGTCGAACTAGGGAAAGAAGAAGGTCTCGTAGCCCTACTCCTCAGAGATCAAAGAGAGTATATCTTCCTGTCGAGTCCAGAGAACAGGGACGAAGTCAACGAAAAGGTCGATCCAGAGATCGCACTCCGGAGCATGCAAAGAGAGCACTTGTCATCGCACATTCTCGCCATAGTGCCCGAAGTCAAAGACGAAGTATATCCAGAGGACATACTCCCGAGAGTCTACTGAGGGTACCCCGCCCTGTAGATACTCGTCATAGGAGAAGTCCCTCTAGAATGGAAGGATCTGTTGAGAAAATTCGATCTGCTCACAGAAAGAAAGAATTGCCAGAGAAAGAGGCATCGTCACAACCAGAAGGTGTGGAATATCTGGTTAAAGAATTGAAGGAACTTCGGAAGCAGCTTGCCGAAGTTCAGAAACCCAAAGACACTCCGGGAAAGAAGGCATCCCCTTTTTCTGCGGAAATTCTTAGTGAAAAGGCTGATCCCACCAAGAAGTTGCCCCACATCGAAAGTTATGATGGATCGGGGGACCCTTACGACCATAGTCAGGCATTCGACCGACTCATGGACTATTATGACTTTAGCGATGCAGCTAAATGCCATACGTTTGTCACAACGCTCAGAAAAGATGCCCGACAGTGGATGGGGACCTTACCCTCGGATTCTATCTCGTCCTGGGAAGATATGTGCAGTAAATTTCATGCTCGTTTTGGGAGCAACAGAAGAAGAGGAAAGCCGACTGGTTCATTGGCTCAGGTCCGACAGTCCTCTAACGAGTCTTTGGGCCAGTACGTGAAACGATTCCGTGAAGCAGTCGACCAAGTGGCAGATCTGAATGATCTACAGGCTGTAGGACTGTTTCAGAATGGTTTAGATCTGGTCAAATCGGAAAAATTGGTGAAGAAACTTATGTTTAACCATCCGAAGAGTCTCGCCGAAGCCTTTGACAAGGCCGAAGGTTATATCGTGGTAGAAGAAGCCATGGACAGTCTCAAGCGTCCTTCGGATCGGTTCAAAGAGACAGATAGAGATAAGACCGATGCGGACCAGAAGAGACCTGAAGGGAATAAAGATCGCCACGAAGGCGGATCGAAGAGATACAACAATTGGAGGCAGGGAGGAGGACGTTCGTCCGCTCCACCTCAAAGGGTAAACAGAGTTTACACAGCACTTAACACAGATAGGGCTGTTATCTTGGACCAAATCAAAAACCAACCGATCTTTGAACCACCTCGAGATAACATCAAGCCCGGAAAAGGTAACCCTCGCAAGTATTGTGATTATCATCAGGCCTCGGGTCACGATACGAACGATTGTGCCAGTTTAAAAGAGTTCATCGAAAGGAAGATACAAGGTGGGTCTTTAGTTCAGTACATAGCTGCCAGAGATAATCAACAGCAAGGTCCTACACCCATCCAGGCGGCTCAACCAGTTCAGCTGACGTTACCGGCTACGGGACAACCAGCCAGGCATGTGATCGATGTCATCACCGGGGGTACTTCTGGAAAGCTAGTTGGGAGGAAGCGCCGAAGCCATTTGGATTCGGTCATGTCGGTGGCGGGTACCTTCCCGAAGACCAACAGACCTTATCCGAACACGGTAATCTCTTTTACTGATGAGGATTACCCTTCGGAACCCATCGAACCACACGAAGGATCATTGGTACTAACTGCACAGGTGGGTTCGGTGGATATGAAAAGAATGATGGTGGATAACGGGTCTTCTGTTGACATCCTATATGCTCATGCTTACCAAAGAATGAATCTGGAAGGACAGAAGATGGAAATAGGGCAGGAGGCTCCTCTTTATGGTTTCAGCAATGATCCGGTTAAGGTGGCCGGAACTATTGAACTACCGGTCATATTTGGAACAGCCCCCCAACAGGTAAAAATTATCTGTAAATTTTATGTTGTGCACGTCGATTCTGCTTATAATGCTATCTTGGGGAGGCCCACTTTAATTGCTCTGCAAGCTATAACATCAATACCCCATTTCAAAATCAAATTTCCCACTGCTCATGGGGTCGGTGAGGTGAAAGGAGATCTGGACCTGGCCAGAAGATGTTATAGAAATGCCGTTATCACTTCGGGAGTGGGGATATCAAAGCAGCAACAAACCATGGCAATTGAGGTCGAACCCTTCACCGAAAGCAGTTCAGAACCGTCGGTCACACCAGCTGAAGAGACAGAAGAGATAGAGCTCATTCCTGGCAAAGAGAACAAAACAGTGAAAATAGGTTCGGGCTTGCCGGAACCTCTCCGGACGAATCTCATAGAGCTCCTGAGATGTTTTGTCGATATTTTTGCATGGGAACCTCAGGACATGCCAGGAGTAAGCAGGAACATTGCGGAGCATCGATTGGAGGTGGACCCGTCAAAGAAGCCAGTGCGGCAGAAGAGGAGGATTTTTGCACCAGAGCGTCAACGGATCATTGATGAGGAAATTGCAAAATTGTTGGCAGCTGATTTCATCTTTGAAATCGACTACCCGCAGTGGATGGCTAACGTAGTTCTGGTCCAGAAACATAATGGTAAATGGCGAGTCTGCATTGATTATAGCGATCTGAACAAGGCCTGTCCGAAGGATTTCTACCCGTTGCCCCACATTGATCAGCTCATTGATGCCACTTCGGGGTATGCTCTATTAAGTTTTATGGATGCATTTTCTGGGTATCATCAAATCTCCATGTGCAAAGAGGATATACCGAAGACGGCGTTCATTACGCATCGTTCGGTATATGCCTATAAGAAAATGACTTTCGGCCTCATTAATGCCGGAGCAACATACCAGAGAATGATGAACCATATTTTCAGAAATCAGTTGGGTAGGAATATTGAGGTTTATGTAGATGACATGATTGTCAAGAGCATGTTGGTACATAAGCATTTGGACGATTTAGAAGAATGCTTCCAGACTATTCGTCATCACAACTTGAGACTGAACCCTACTAAATGCACTTTCGGTCTGGGTTCTGGTAAATTTCTGGGTTATCTTGTTAGCCGAAGAGGAATCGAAGCCAATCCGGAGAAGATTCAAGCGATCCTGGACATGAAGACTCCTCAGTCGTTTAAAGATGTTCAACGTCTGACTGGAAGGATTGCAGCTTTGCGGAGGTTTATGTCCAAGTCAGCGGAAAGATGTTTACCGTTCTTCAACACGTTGAAAGGGCCGAAAAATTCAAAAACATTCCAATGGACTTCAGAATGTGAAGACGCCTTTCAAAGCATCAAGTTCTATTTATCTTCGGCGCCTTTGCTAGTGAAACCCGTCCCTGCCGAGCCTCTATATTTATACCTCGCAGCTAGTCCGATGGCAATAGGAGCTGTTTTGGTACGAGAGGTTGGAGGCAAACAACATCCGGTTTATTATGTGAGCCATGTCCTCCGAGATGCTGAAACCAGATACCCAAACATTGAGAAGTTTGCTTTCGCTTTAATAACTGCTAGTCGAAAGCTTAGGCAATACTTCCAGGGTAGACTGGTAATAGTATACACGGATCAGCCTTTGAAGAAGATTATGAGCAGACCAGAGGTATCAGGGAGATTAGCTGCATGGACGATGGAATTATCTCAATTCTTCATTGAATATCATCCCCGAACTGCCATCAAGGGTCAAGCTTTAGCTGATTTTATGATTGAATGTTCATTTTCTGAAGCTGATGAAGCCGTGGTCGAAGCTGAAGGGTCTGATAGGGCAGTTGTTGTCCTTCAACAGAAAGAGAGTTCGTGGACGCTATTTGCAGATGGGTCTTCAACTTCAGACGTCAGTGGAGCAGGGATTATTTTGACAAGCCCGGAGGGGTTCAAAGTGCAGCAGGCTATCCGGTTTTAGTTCAAAGCTACAAATAATGAGGCAGAATACGAAGCAGTCTTGGCTGGTTTGCGATTAGCGAAGAGTCTTGAAGTACAAAGAATAGTCATTTTCAGTGATTCTCAGTTAGTCGTTAAACAGTTTTCTGGAGAATACGAAGCCCGAGGTCCAAGAATGATCAAATATCTGAAAGAATTAAAGGATCGACTTCAATATTTCTCATCCTACGAATTTCAGGGGGTCGAACGTAGCAACAATTCCATTGCTGATGCACTCGCCAAACTAGCCACTACGGATGTTAATGTTTTTGAAGGATCAGTATACTTGGAAATTCTACAACATCCTAGTGTTCATCACGAAATGGTGACGTGCATTGACCGAACCAACTGTTGGTTGACTCCCTACATAGAATATTTGGCTGATGGCGTCTTACCTTCGGATCGGATGCTCGCCAAGAAAGTCAAATACAAAAGTGCTAATTTTGTTCTGATTGATGGGGATCTTTTCCGAAGGGCCTTCTCGTCTCCGTTATTGAAATGTCTGACTCCATCAGAAGCTGAATACGCTCTCCGAGAAGTACATGAAGGAATTTGTGGCGACCATATGGCTGCTAAGTCATTAGCTTATAAAGTGCTTCGTCAGGGATACTACTGGCCTACAATCTTCAAGGAGGCTACCGAATATGTGAAGAAGTGCGAGAAGTGCCAGCTCAACAGTCCAATACCACATCAGCCACCTGAAGAGTTATACTCGATCCTATCTCCTATACCCTTCGCTGTCTGGGGGGTTGATATATTGGGGCCGCTACCGAAAGCAAAAGGTCAGGTCAGTTTTGTTATAGTTGCCATAGACTATATGACCAAATGGGTTGAAGCAAAGCCACTTAGGTCAATAACGGAACAGGAATGTTTGAAATTCATGAAGGAGTCAGTTGTATTCCGTTTCGGAATTCCTAAGGTGGTAATATCAGATAATGGCCGTCAATTTGTTGGATCAAAATTTGAAGCTTTCTTAACAGAGTTGGGGATCCAGCACAGGAAGACTTCGGTGGCTCATCCTCAATCAAACGGACAAGTTGAAGTGACCAACAGAACACTATTGAACGGGATCAAGCGCAGGCTGGACGAAGCTAAAGGCAGATGGCCAGAAGAGTTATTAAGCGTATTATGGGCATATCGAACTACTCCGAGGACTACAACAGGAGATTCCCCTTTCAGATTGGCCTATGGTACTGATGCCTTAGTCCCAATTGAAATTGGATCTCCGAGTCTTCGAGTCAGTCAATTCAACGAGATTTACAACGAGGAAGGACTAAAGACCAATCTTGATCTGTTGGAAGAAGTCCGGGAAATAGCCTTAATCAGATTGGCAGCATACCAGCGAAGAGTGGCCAAGCATTACAATAAGGGGGTAAAACTTCGCAGATTTGAAGTAGGAGATTTTGTTCTCAGAGAAGTCGAAGCGTCTACACCTCAGAATTTGGGAAAGCTAATGCCAAATTGGGAAGGGCCTTATGAAGTCACAGAGGTTCCGAAGCCAGGGACTTATCGTTTGAAGGCATTAGATGGCTCAGTAATCAAAAACACTTGGCACGCTGGCAGGCTCAGAAAATATTTTCAGTAGATTTATTGTCAATACATCAAAAGTCTGTAAATATCTACATCATCATCAATAAAAGATCATCTTTTCCCTCAAAAGGTTTTGTCTTTGTTGCTGCTCAGTTCAAAGGAGTTAGGAGGTTCGGGAGGACTTGCTGACCATTCGATGGTAGCCTCTTCAGCAGGTGGTCACTATTTGGCAGTGTCAGGCCCTTCGGGGTAGGCATTTGTCGCCACTATTTGGCAGTGTCAGGCCCTTCGGGGTAGGCATTTGTCGCCACTATTTGGCAGTGTCAGGCCCTTCGGGGTAGGCATTTGTCGCCACTATTTGGCAGTGTCAGGCCCTTCGGGGTAGGCATTTGTCGCCACTATTTGGCAGTGTCAGGCCCTTCGGGGTAGGCATTTGTCGCCACTATTTGGCAGTGTCAGGCCCTTCGGGGTAGGCATTTGTCGCCACTATCTGGCAGTGTCAGGCCCTTCGGGGTAGGCAAGTGTCATCTTTTGGTTATGTTAGGCCTTTCGGGGTAAACAAACTTTCAATGAAGCCAATCTGTCTCACACTTCGGTAACTGATAAGTATCCCTTTACTTTATCACCTAAATTTTCTCTAAGCGTTGAGTTCAGAATGCATTGTTATATAACCTCATTTTATCTGATATATGACTTGCTCAATTGTTAATTGACGAGTTTGGGTTCAACCCTCGAAAGAATTTTCTTTTATATACATTTATCCGTATTAATCCGTATTGAAATGTTGACAGAAGGAAAACACACTGAAGTCATAAGGAAGAAGATCATTTTTTCATTAATATTCTATTTAATTACAAAAGTAGGAAAATTACAAAGGATGTTATTTCAGGCAGCCCCCTCGTCATCTGAAGAGTCGAGCAAATGTGGATCTAAGTTGGCTTTGAACAACTTATCCTTGCCACGACTTCGACAGAGCGCATAGCTTTCCGAAAAGATCCTCATTATCTCTCCACTTATTTCGTCCGAATTCCGATACTCTTCACAGATTTCTTTGCGAAGAGCATCAGTCAAAGGAGGTCCTAAGTCCCGAAGAGCTTTGAGTTCTCGATTTTCTTGCTCTAGCTGCTGCCGAATGTTCATCTGACGAGTCCCTTCAGTTTCCAGATCATGGATCGTCTTAGTCAGAACCTTAGCGTCAGACTTCAGAGTACTGATCTCATTCATCCTTATTTCACTCCTCAGAACCAAATCGACATTCATCTTGGTGATCTCGGCATGTTGAATTTTAGTCGATTTCAGTTCTTCATTGGAGATCTTCAAATCTTCCTTGGCCCGGGCCAAATCTTTATGAAGACCTTCATTTGTATGAAGGATACCTTCGCATTGGGTCCTTTCCCGAGCCAAGGTTGATTTCAGTATGGCATTCTCTTTCTTCAGCCTTTCCTCTTCAGATTCGGCCTCAAGAGAACGTGGATACAGACGCCCGAATACAGCATTAGCCTACACATGTTCAGTGTTATTCAATCAGTTCCAGAGGCACAAGTACAAACGTAAGTACGAAAAGAAAAGAAAGATTCATTTACCTTCGCCAAATAGCTCATGCCTTCTTTGAGCAAGTCCCCATTCGAACTGTTGCCAAATCGATGGTCATCGGTCTCACGAACGAAGGCCTCGAACAGATGAAAGGGGAAGTTGGCATTGAATTGAGGCCATATGGTAGGCGAGCCCATGGCATCCTGCTGAAATTCGGTCGTCGTTTGAGGAGAAGGCGTAGGATGGCTACGAACCGGAGGCTGATTCACAGGTATCGCCTCTGGAGGTGGGGGTTGGATAGTTGAAGATTCGGGGGTCGAGGGAGGAGCAGAAGAGGCTTCGGGTGCCTGTGTTGTAGTTGGAAGAGTAGTCGATGTCGAAGGAGGAGGGACGCGAAGTTCTTCGGCCGTAAGAGGAGTTATTTTTGTCTTTATCCTCTTGGCACGAAGAACCTTTGCCCTGTCTTGGGGAGGTATGTCAAGTAGACTCCTCTTTTTCGGGTTCGGGTTGGATGGTATGGTGATAGGCTCGGTTGAAGGAGTTGGTTGTGAAATTATTTCAGAAGAAATTGGTTGAGGGATTTCTTCAGGAGGGACCATTTGTGGATTTACTTCAGGAAGAATATCCTCGTCACTTTCAGGATCAACCTCGCGCGGGGTAGTCCTGGCCTTCTTGGCAGCTTTCTTCTTTCGGCGAGGTCTGAGAGCCTCTTCAGGATGGGTAGGCTCCTCAACTTCGGGTTCGACGTTTTGAAGGAGGATGATTGGTGGGTCGGAGGCAGGAGGATTTGTTTGAGAAGAGCCTTCAGCAGGAATCTCCTCGTTGGTTTCCGAAATCCTTCCTGCCAGAAAGTCTTCCAAACCTTTCACTTCCGAAGAAGTTGGTTTGATCAGAGACACTGCAAAAAGAAAAACCATATATTAAAATCCACATCACATAAATATCTCAAGAAATTATATCACAAAGTCTGACGAACTTACATTTATGATCATACAGCCAGGCTTGTTTGGTCAAAAGAGTGAAGCTCCACTCTTTTGGAGGAATCTTCATCAAGAAATCTCCCATTTCCTTTATGCGTTCTCCGGGAATATCTCCGAAGTCAGCAGAAATTCGATCTGAAGTAGTCCAATCTGGAAGAGAAGAGATTTCTGGTCCATTGATGAAGAACCACTCTTTGTGCCATCCTTTGTTGCTTGAGGGAGTGCTCATCAGAGGCCTCCTCTCAAATTTGGAGTTCGGGCGAGGAGATTGTTTGCTTATCATCTTAAACCCTGGTTCTCGAGATTTGCCGGCTGAGAAGAGGGTGAAAAACATGTCCACCGAAGGGGTAATCCCTAATTCGTGGCAGAAGGCGATGAAAGCCAGTATGTGGATATAAGAGTTGGGCACCAGTTGTGCAAATCCCACCCCTATGAACCCTAATAGGGTGACGATGAAGGCGTGAAGGGGTAGACGAACTCCCTTTTCAAGAAGGGTAGCAGGCATGGCGACCCAACCATCCGGTCGCTGGTACATGCGCTCTTCAGAAGTGGGAGCCCTTACATCGTATGTCTCTGGGATCCGATAGTGAGTTCGGAGGAAGCATACCTCCGATTCAGTGATGATGGACTTAGTGTTGGCATGAGGAAATTGTTCCTCATCTTTGAAAAAATCAACAGGATGGATAGGGTTGGCACTCGAACTCTCAGGATTGGGTTTTGATTGTGAGGAGCTTGAAGGGTTCTGGTGTGGGTTCACCATTGTTGAGATCTGGAGAGCTAGAGAGAATTTTCTGAGAAGCAAGAGAAAGCTCAAAGGTTCGAATTTCAAATTAGCAGGTAAAACCGTCAAATTAGGTAAGGTTTACTTTTTATACTGACGGTTACACAGGAATCAAGGCCGGCTCATTAATTATCAGCAATGATGAGAATTCGAATGAGGCGTGTTTGGATGACCTTTGGATATTTCACCCGATTGGGCCTAACCATTGAGTTTCCTATGTCGGTCCATCTTGTTCAAATTACAATCCTTTATCAGAATGGGCCTATTATCCTGGGCATCCTGCCATCTCTTAGCCTGTTTTACACATCAAAGTGGGTACGCTTCAACTACCTCTCACTTTTGGGCCTTTATTAAATTCTGTTATCATGGACCATTTATAGTTTTCTATTAAACATCATGTTTAACTAAAAAACTAGGGGGTAATGTTGGGTCATGATATTTCTCCTATATTGGGCCGGGTACATTGGGTTCACTTATTAATTAAGTCATTGGACTCATTGGGCCCAATCATTATATCGATTTCATTAAATCCTATAGAAACCGGGCTGGGTCAATGGGTCAATCCATTGAGTCATTTAATATCTATTACTTTGACTTGTAATGATGATATAGTATGATAGTTGACCAAGATACCTGCCATGCATTAATGTGGATGGGATTATAGCCGGCCGGCGATGTGAACAGCAGCAAAAAGCAATGTACTGGTTTCATGCAGCCGGTAGAACCCATCAGATCATGGGGATATGTCAGATGGTAGTAGGTGGCACAATATTCCAGGCAAAGATATTATTTCCCACCGAGTAAGTCTTCATGGTAAAGGTATGTATTACACACACACGACCATAGATGAACACAATTCTCATTACACTAGACTTTATCATCCTCTTGAGTTAACCTTGTGAACACATATACTTACTCTCACGCCTGAGCTATCCCCCGGCGGTCCGGCCGTCAAGCTTGTGGTGTTGTCGTGTTTACTGTGCAGGATCAGGACGTCTTTCGTGATTGGGACGTGAAGAAAGATCTTGGCGTTAACACTGACCAATGCACAATGGTCCACCTATTTAACATCCTTAAGTGTATCTGAATGTATTGATGTACAAGTGATCAACGAGTCACCTTATGAAGCTGTGTTCTGTTGAAGGCTTGTCATGATTGTTGATATCTTCCTCAGGCAGCTTAACCACAGAGTAAGCACCTGCCCCTGCCAATGCGCCAAGGATGGGAGCAGTAAAGTAGACCCATATGCCTTTATAGTTGCCTGCAGCTATTGCTGGCCCCAGAGTTCTAACTGGATTCATGGAAGCTCCCGTGGTTTGTCTTCACCATCACATAGAAAAAGTAAACGCTCCGTGGGTGAGATTTTATTTCCTAGATTTATGTGCTTCAGAATTTGTTTGAGGTATATCTCAGTGTTCTTCTATAGTAGTTACCAATTGATTGTATTTGCTTAGATTCAAAATGATACGGTTTTAAGATCATTTTTTTTAATATTAATTTTTTGTAGTCAACTTCTTTTTCTAATTAATTTGATCTTTCCTAGTCTTCCAGGCTTCCAACTTCATTATGCATGCATGCATGCATTTTTTTCTCCCAATTCTAAAGTTTGTGCCATTATATTGCGAGCATAGCATAGAAAAAACTGTGGGACCCACCACCTGATCTTTCCTATTTAGTATGCATTAAATATTGGTAACTTGAGATTTTTAATGTGGAAAGTTCTTTTAAAAAACGATGATCTATAATGTACATGATTAATTCTTAGCAAATTTTGGTGAGGGTTATTTTTTAGCTTGAGCTAAGATGAGGAGTTGTGACATTACCCCGCTATGAGTATGTTGAGCATGACAGTAGCTCCCACAGCTATTCCAGCTAACTCTCCAACCTGCAATGAGACAGAAAAATTCCATAATAGTCAAGTTAGGGTCACGTTAGAAGATTCTATTCATGGCAATTATCTTATTGAAACAATTAGCTGCGTAGCAAGTTGGTTGCATAAGATCTGGGAAATCATATTCTATCCTCTATTGCAGAGTCTGTTATTTGTGTCATTGGTCTAATTAATGTTCACTGAGATATTAATTTCAAGTTGCCAACTTTTACCATTGACTCGTGTATCTTGGTACTAGATTCTCGTCCCTTTTGTCTTATTATTTAAGAGTTTTTATTAATGGCATTTTTGACACTTTACCATTTTCATTAACGGCCGTTTTGACATTTCACCATTTTATTAATCAAAATATAAAATCAAAACCTATATCGTATTAAGTGCATGAGACACACAAAAACTTGTGTGTCTAAGGTATATACTCCCTTTTCTCTCTATATATAAAATATAATATAATATAATATAAAGTTGGACTAAAAGGGTTAAATTATTGTTGCTGTCTAGTGAAAATAACCTGGGATGGTCTGTCATGGATCGAGAGTTCAACTTTGGAAAAAAAATGTACAAAATAAACAAATAATGGAAGAGCATGCTTATAGCTCTTGTGTTGGTGGCCACTGCAGTGACAACAAACATGAGGTTGAAGCTAATAATGAATTCCAAAGCAAAAGCTTGGCCGTATCCCCCAGATGGAACAGTCACTCCTCCACCCATTATGGGATTGAATATCAGCTTGAGTGCAAATGCAGCACAAAGTGATGCCATCACTTGTGTTCCAATGTACACTGGTACCTACTCAAAATTGATTGGACCCAAAAGTAAGTATTATACAAGATTATCTTTCAGAAGATCTAGAACTATGGTAGGGCTTAATTGTAGTTTCTTACATGCTTCCATGGGAAGTGCTTGAGAGCAGCAAAGGCAATGGTAACAGATGGGTTAAGATTGGCCCCTGAGATGTGGCCGGTCGCCAGTATAACAATCATAACGGCAAGTCCGGTTGAGGCGGCAAGGCCAATTAGTATTTTAGAGCCTTGTGTTTTTTGGTTCACTATGGCTATCGCAGACCCTGCAAAGATCAGTATAAGGGTGCCTATGAACTCAGCTCCCACCTGATTTTGATATCAGGTAAATAAGTTATCTGTGACTACACCTGGCAAACGGGCGGGCCGGGCCGGGCCGGGCCAACGACGGACCGGGCCAAAAAGGCCCGGATTTTAGTGGGCTGAAAATGGTCAGCCCGTGGCCCGTGGCGGGCGGGCCGGGCCGGGCCGGCCTGCGGGCTTCGGCCATTATTTTTTTTTTTTTTTGCAAACTCTTTGTTACATCAAAAATAATAATAATAAAAAATATTAAAAATAATAAAATCATTAATAATAAACAATAATACAAACAAACACAATTAATTAATTACATACATTAACTACATAGCTCAATTAATTAAAATTTTAATAGTATTATAAATTAGTATTATCAATTATAGTTAAAATATATTGAAGATTACATCAAAAACAAATAGTTGTTGTAGCTCAGTTGGTTTGAACTCTTATTTATTTACTTACATGTCTTGTGTTCAAGCCTCACAACCTAACACTTTATTTAAAAAAAAAAAATTAATAATTGGCGGGCGGGCCGGGCCAAAAACGGGCCGGGCCAAAACGGCCCGGGTTTTCACGGGCTTAAAAATGGCGGCCCAAAGCCCGGGTTTTGGCGGGCGGGCCGGCTCGGCCCGCGGGCTTTGGGCCCATTTGCCAGGTCTATCTGTGACGCCCCCAAAACAGGAATACAACACCCATTCTGAGTCGCCAAATACATGGTACATAAACCAAACTACAACTTCAATAATATAAATGTCGTGTGAAATACGACAATACATACTGTGAGTTTAAATACAAATATTGTCTTTTAGACAATATCCACACGCAAATAAGTCCTCATTACAATTATTCAAACACTATTTTACAGAAATAGTGAGGACTGCTAAAACATCTTTCTAGAAACCTCACTCCATACCCCGACTCGATCCTGCTGTGTTCTCACCTCCTGAGAAGAAAAATGGAACAAAAAGGAAAAAGGTGAGCTCAACTAGCCCAGTAAAGAACATTATGTTAGTCTTCAACAGGGAAAAAAAATCCTGATAAAATATAATCGACAACAAGTTTTAGATCAACAAATACAGCGGAAACAACAATCCATTAGAAGAGTCACGTAGAGGATGAATTTTACTATCTTTTAATATTTAAGAGTTCATCATCAATATTTTATCCATGTAACAACAATCAATATACATCTTTAATCTTCTTTGCACTACAGGCCAAAGATATTCATTTATATCACCGGTTGGTCATGTTCATCTCAACACCTGTTCATCTTTGCACTACGGGCCAAAGATATTCATCAGTAATCATTTATCTTTGCACTACAGGCCAAAGATATTCAATAATATCATCATTAAGGACTGAGGATGATGAAAAATATTTTTAAGAACGAATCCAGTGAGATAGAAGGACAAATATTAGGGATTCGTATAACAGTTTTATCCAAGATCAATAATACTCCATAATAATCAATTTTGAAGCAAAATTCAAAAATAACGATCAAAACATGGATACAATCAAAGATAGTAGCCAAAATAGACATCTTTGACAAAAAGGAAAATTTCCATTTTTCGGTGAATAGTGCCGTATACGTGAATAGTGCCGTATACGTGAATAGTAACCCCGACACAACAAGTTCCAAATTTGATTAAAAAGTTCACCAATATTTCAGCATAATGATATTGAAGAAAATAATATCATTTAAGAAGAAAATAACACCCCTTCCTAAAAATAACCGTATTTCTGACTGAATTTCGGGTATAGTGCTGACAGAAACTCGCACCGTATAGCAACACTCAAAGTATACTCACAAGAATACGCTCGATAATATAGAGAGAGAAAGAGAGAAAACTTGTTTCTGGTGTGATTTTCAATTCTAACTTAGCCCTCTATTTATAGGAAAATGCTAGAACGCCAAAGGAGACTAAATAATAAATTAATATTATTTCTTTACCAATTTCTCTACGCATGCTAGGTTGGGATCAGCCATCTTTGAATAAAATTAGCAGCCCTTGTGTATATTCCACCAATCAAAAGTGGGTGCCCCCATAAATTTTATAAAAATCATTTTATTTTTCCGAAACTTCAACAATTCATAAAAAATAGCCCGGTTATCAGAAAAATACAAATTTTATATCCATTCTGCCTGAAATTGAATTCTCTACAACTTTGTAGCTTTGAGTTTTTCCAAATTCCAAACATAAAATATCCGAAATCCACAAACTGATGATTTTTAATACCTTTACACCGACAAAATACTGATAAAACACCTCAGCATTAATTCTTTCATTATTATCCACATAAAAATAATTATATCTATCATTTATATCCACATAAAATAAATATTTCCTTATCATATAAATCAATAATTAATTATTCACAAATAATATTACAGAATCACAATTATGACAACCAGGCTGTTCCCAGAAAAGAGGGGGCTTTCTAATAAGGATTTCTCCTCACTGGCGCGCAATTAGATGACCAAACCTCTCCTTGACAGAACTTTCTAGACATTGTCAATAATGTTATCTAATAATATTATTCAAATAATATGAATTATTGATCTGATAATGGAAAATACTGTGCAGTGACAATTATTAAAACAATAATA
This sequence comes from Panax japonicus, assembly GCA_020205505.1. NCBI lineage: Eukaryota > Viridiplantae > Streptophyta > Magnoliopsida > Apiales > Araliaceae > Panax > Panax japonicus. Next base: position 33,085,485 of record CM035093.1, on the reverse strand, counting down.
ATATAAACTAACAATGCAGCAATTATTGAACCAATATAATAAAATAATGAACAGTAACTACTGTAATAATTATTAAGTAGTGCCTTCTTATGTACGAATCAATAATTCAACAATACTGTGCAATACCGTGTGCTACTGTGCAACCACACGTATTACTGTATTTTAACCACCAGGTAACCCAACAGTGTTAACGGTAACAATTTACGCCGTTATTTATAAAACTCAATCTTTGTCGTTTTCTTTTATCCAACTGTTTTTCGGTATGAGGCCCACAAATGACTGCGCCGTCGTACAAATATTCCCCGATAGTAAGAATATTCCACAACCAAACGAATATTCCCCGATAAAAATGAATATTTTAATAAACACATGTTTATTTTGCAGAAATTGCACATTTCACCCATAACCAAAGCATTATATCAAATTACCACCTTATTAATCAAGAATAATAATTAGAGGAAATTCGATTTATTTATAAAAAGTTGGGGTCTTACAACCTCCCCTCCTTATGAAATTTCGTCATCGAAATTGACGTACGTACCTGGTGTATCGAAAAGGTGAGGGTACCTCACTTTCATTTCTGACTCCAACTCCCATGTCATTTCCTCAATAGCATGGTTCCTCCATAAAACCTTAACTTGTGGTATAATCTTGGTGTGTAGGACATGTTCTTTCCTATCCAAGATCTTAACAGGTACCTCTTCGTACGTTAAATCTTCGGCTATCTCGTCTGGTTCTAACTCAATAATATGGTTCGGGTCTTTCACATATTTACGAAGCATAGATACGTGAAAAACATTATGAACACGAGACATGCTTGGAGGTAATGCGAGTCTATAAGCCACATTTCTTATTCGGTCAAGAATCTCAAATGGACCAACAAATCTTGGATTTAGCTTTCCTTTCTTTCCAAATCTTGTAACTCCCTTCTATGGAGCAACACGTAACAGTACATGACCCCCAATATTAAATTCCACGTCCTTTCGATGAAGATCAGCATAACTCTTTTGTCGATCTTTTGAAGTTTGAATACGTTGTCGAATCATTTGGATCTTTTCTGTAGTCATGCGTACTAATTCTGGTCCCAACAACGTTGCTTCTCCCACCTCGTCCCAGCATACTGGAGATCGACACTTTCGTCCATACAACGCCTCAAATGGAGCCATGCCTATACTTGCTTGATAACTGTTGTTGTAGGAGAATTCTACCAGTGGCAAGTACTTATCCCAACTTCCTTTAAAATCTAGGACACAAAGTCTTAATAGATCTTCGAGGGTTTGAATAGTCCTCTCTGATTGTCCGTCCGTTTGAGGATGATATACTGAACTGAATCGTAAATCCATGCCCATAGCTTTCTGTAAGCTAACCCAAAATCTTGAAGTGAATCTTGGGTCACAATCTGAAACTATGGATACTAGCATGCCATGCAATCTCACAATCTCGTTCACGTACATACGAGCAAGACGTTCGAGGGAATAAGTCTCACGTATTGGCAAGAAATGGGCAGACTTGGTTAATCTATCAACAATAACCCAAATCGCATCTATACCTTGAGAAACCTTGGGAAGACCTATAACGAAATCCATTGTAATGTGTTCCCACTTCCATTTCGGAATCTCAAGTGGTTGCAATGGACCTTTTGGCATTTGATGCTCCGCCTTTACACGTTGACAAGTTAAACACCTCGAGATAAACTCCGAGATCTCTTTTTTCATATTGTTCCACCAAAATGTGTGTCGAATATCATGATACATTTTGGTACTCCCAGGATGGATTGCAAACGGGGTGTTGTGTGCCTCCATCATGATTCTATGCTTCAAGTCAGAATCGTTCGGAACGCAAAGTCGAGAGTTGAATCGAAGTATTCATTCTTCATCGATTCTTGCTTCTGGAATAACACCTTCTTGTACTTACTTCTTCATTTGCATCAGCCCTAGGTCCGTAGCTTGAGCAACTTTAACTTTATTAATTAAAGTCGGTTCTACTCGTATATTCGCCATCATCATGTGGGTCCTTGGAGTCTTTAATTCTACCTCCATCCTTTGCAAGTCATACAAAATGGGCCTTTGCGTTGACAATATTGCACTCGTACTCGCATATGATCTTCTACTCAATGCGTCAGCTACTACGTTCGCTTTTCCAGGATGATATTGAATAGTGTGATCGTAATCTTTCAACAACTCAAGCCAACGTCGTTGCCGCATGTTGAGTTCTTATTGGGTGAAGAATTATTTGAGGCTTTTATGGTCCATATAAATCTCCACTTTCTCCCTGTACAAGTAGTGTCTCCATATCTTCAACGCGAATATGACTGCTGCCAACTCCAGATCATGAGTAGGATAATTCCTCTAATATTCTTTGAGTTATCGTGAGGTATAAGCTATGCCTTTCTCATGTTGCATGAGAACACATCCTAACCCCTTGCCAGAAGCATCGCTGTAGATAATAAATCCATCCGAACCAGATGGTATTGTCAGAACAGGTGCCGAAATGAGTCTCCTCTTGAGCTCTTGGATGCTCTTCTCGCATTCCTCGCTCCATACAAATTTTGCATCCTTCCGAGTCAGCTGATTTAATGGAGTAGCGATTCGAGAAAATCCTTCCACGAATCTCTGATAATAACCAGCTAAGCCCAGAAAGCTACGCACTTCGGTCACCGACTTTGGCTGCTCCCAACTTTGTATTGCTTCAATCTTCGCCGGTTCCACAGATACTCCATGTTTTGACACCACGTGCCCAAGGAATGCTACTTCCTCAAGCCAGAACTCGCATTTCTTTAGCTTGGCATAAAGCTTGTGTTCACGAAGTCTTTGAAGTACTAGCTTTAAATGGTGCTCATGATCTTCACGGCTTTTGGAATAGATGAGGATGCCATCAATAAAGACAACAACAAATTGATCCAAATATTCCTTGAATACTCGGTTCATCATATCCATGAAGGCAGCAGGGGCATTAGTCAATCCGAAAGACATCACTAAGAATTCATATTGCCCGTACCGAGTTCTGAAGGCAGTCTTTAGAATATCCTCAATTTTAATCTTCAGCTGATGATATCCAGAACGAAGATCGATCTTTGAAAAGAATTGTGCTCCTTGCAACTGGTCAAACAGGTCATCAATGCGAGGTAGTGGATACCCTTTGAAGTTCTGAGAAGGGTCGGAGAAGTTGCTTATGATGTAGCCTTACCTCCATCTCTAAAGAATGTCCACAACGTTTTCCATGTCTCAGTCCTACGACCCTACAAACCCGATTACAAGCACATGATTGAATATGAACCCCTACATTTCGACAAAGACTTATCTTACGAAGAAATTCCTATTCAAATTGTCGACCGCAAAGAACAAGTTCTGAGAAATAAAGTAATACCTTATGTTAAGGTAATTTGGAGGAACCACAATGCTGAAGAAGCTACGTGGGAACTTTAAGAGAATATGATGCAGAATTATCCTCATTTATTTACTTAGATTGTTATATGCAATTATGGGGACAGAATCTTTGTAGGGGGGAGAATGTAACGGGATGACTTGTTTGAGTTATGATTCTGGGAACAGAATCCTTTTCAGAGGGGAAAGATGTGACATTCGTAATTTTGTAATTTAATTTTAATATTTATTTGATTGAATAAATATTTTTCGATGAATTAATTATTAGATTAAATAATTAATTGATGAAGTTGTGATAAATTAATTTAATTATATGTGTTACATTTATTAAATTAATGTGGAGAATTTTTATTATTCGAAGTATGTGATTATGTGAGCTTATTGTATTAAAAGAAATATTTAATAAGCCTATGTTATTTTAATTAATGTAATTATTAATTAGAGATTTAATAATTTGACATTATTAAATGAGAATTTGAATTACGTGACTATGTGAGAAATTATTATATTTTATTTAAAGTAAATTAAATAAGATATTGATTTATTTTATAAAGGAATGTGACATTATTTAAACTATATGATAATGTTTTATTAAATTAAATGGTTTTTGAATTATTTTCTTGCTAGCCAAACATGGCACTAAGGGAGGTTATGAGCAGTTAACCCATGACTGGGTAACTGACCACCAATGCGTCAGTTCATTTTCTATTTATCATACGTCTTCTTCTTTTCTATTATTCTTCTAAGTCTGATTCATCACACAGAGAGAGTTTGAGAAAATTGTTAAGAGAGATTGCTTGGTGTTTGAGAATTATTGAGGAAGGCTTTAATTCATCTCCTATTATTTTATCTACGCTTGGGTAATTCTCTCCAACCCAAATTACTATTTTACGTCTTTTTAAGTTTTTATGAATATGACCTAAGTCTTCTGTAAAGTTTCTGTAGTTGGAAAGGGTAACAATTATGTGATTATTTGTTAATATATAACATCATAGCATGTTTTATATATATTATATGGGTTTCCATATCCTCAGTTTCATGAAATTATACATTAAAAGATTTCAGAGTATGTTATATGGCCATATGGCCTTATACGTGTTTTTGGTATGTCAAACATAAATGGTTTTTAAAAATTTCCACATTGATATGATTATGCATGTTAAAATGAACAAAATGAAACTTGAATGGTTGGATTTGGCTTTATAACGAATCCGTAGCATTAAAATTCATGTTTTTGTTCAAGAACATCAAGAACAGTCCAATTTGGATGTTTTAATCTTGTGATCATGTGTTTTAATGGATTAAAATCACTCCATAGATGTTAAGTAATGATTATGTACGAATTTTAGCATGTGGGTATATGTAATTTGGTGAAATTAGTGTTTTGGATGTGTTGTTTTCGCTGAATTCTGTGTTCGTCGAGAACTGGAAATTCAGAGTCTGGGGTTTTGCGCCACGACGCCAACTCCCAGTTCATTTCTTGTGCCGCAGTGCCAGTCACCTGCGCCGCAGCGCCAAGAGCCAGTACAAAAGTGGCGCTGCAGCGCCACTTAGCAGAATATCCAGAAAATATTTTTTTTAAAGTGTTCAAGTATAGGAATGTGTTGGTAACTTAGTCTAATGATTATAAAGACTTGTTAGACCTATAATGAGATGTTAAAATAAATTCTTAACATGTCCATAACACAATTACGTGTGGATTTAATGATCGAATGCATAATTAATTTATTTTTCGTGAAGTCTTAATTTTACACTAAGTGTAATAATTGACTAAGTGTGGTCATGAAGTCGAGATTAGACAAAGAGTAAAGTTATGATGTTAGTACGTTATTATTGACTGGTATTGTGAATGTAATTGATATATAGGATTTAATTCAAGGAACGAGTTTGTTTAAGTGTAATCTACGCACGAGACAAGTTTCTAAACCTTATCTTGTAACATTCAGCAAGTTTCTTACCCTAAACTTTCATTGAGCAAGTTTCTTAACCCAACTTGTTATCGTTATATAAGTTGATTAATTCATCCTTTGATATTGAGCAAGTTCTCATTTTTATTGATCAAGCATGTCTTGTATATTAAAGTTTATTAATCTTCACACATGATGTTGTTATACAATAATTATTCTATTGTATACCTTTTGAGATGTTATTCATGTTAAATATTCATTTACTATTTAACCTTGTTAGATTAGTGAACCCTTATTGATTCGACTAGTCCATAGTTGATGAGCGTTCTAAATTTTAGAACCCCTTATTGAATTATCCAAACCAAACTTCCTTTGGTGCGGACTCGAATGTCAAACTGAGATGAACAACCCTGTATAGGGGATTATTTATGCTTTAACGTTAAGATATTGTGCACAACATGGTATTAAGGGCTGATCCCCCTAAGTACGAGAAGAAGAGTCCATAGTCTTATGACTGTTAAAGGTTTCAAGTAAAAACACTTGACAATCTAGGACATAGTTCAAGGTCTTATGACCCTCAGAATTTCTTTTGATTCTTGTTATCCATTCTTGATTCAAAAGTTGAGCTTTATATTAGAAGTTATTATTTCTCTCGCATGTTATTATTCATTGTTTTATTGTTTTACTTGTGGGCAATTGTGCTCACTCTTGCGTAATAATAACATTGCAGTTAAGAACGAAAGAGCAGACGAATCTTCCACTAGTAAGGGCAAGGGCAAACTTAGCAAGTAATGAAGACTATTTTATTTATGTGATTATGTAATGATAGTTAGACTTGATGTTACTTAAGACTTATTTGTTTATATTTTTCGCACAGATGATTTAAGGTTAGAGTAACATGGGATTTATTTATTATTCAGTTGATGTAACCCCATAAGGGGGAGAGATTTTATTATTATTTATTTCTATTGCATGGTTTGCATTTATTTATGGGTAGATAGATAGATGATGATTGTACAGTGAACACCAAATCCTGTGGAAATGATAGTACCGGATTTGGGGGTGTCAAAATCGTTGTCATGATCCTCATGCTTATATTGTGTTGAAAGTCATCTGTGACTTACGTGCATAGATGAACTTGGTATGATTATGACCAGGAATTATTCGGTATAATTATGACCGTAATGTTACAAATGATGTGGTAAAAGTCATCTTTGGCCCGTAGTGCATAGATGGACTTGGTATGATTATGACTAGGGATTATTCGGTATAATCATGACCGTAATTCAAAACACGAATATCCTTGGCCTGTAGTGCATGGATAATTCGTGGTCGTGATACTATTAAGCTGAGTCTCGGCATTATTGATTTTATAATTGTATATCTTTGGCCTTTAGTGCAAAGATGGACTGTTGGTTATTGGTTTTACAGTTGTATATCTTTGGCCTGTAGTGCAAAGATGAACTATTGGTTATTGGTTATACAGTTGTATATCTTTGGCCGTAGTGCAAAGATGAATTTAGTAGTATGATTATGAGCAGGAATTGTGATTTGGTATAACCATGATTTTTGATGTTTCAGGTGAAGATAGGTGAGGAAATTATCTTCGTCCTGGGTGCAAAAAGGAATTTAGAATCATAATTATGATTATTAGTTATTCATATGATTGTGGACATGAATTGTTGATTGATGTTACAGGGATAAAGCATTATTGGTGGACTTTTAACATGGAGAAGATAATAGACCTGATGGTCTATTTGACTCTTTTAATGGATTGTTCGTTCCACTGCAACTATGGTTGAAAAGTTTTATCATCTACCATATATTCTAAATCTCTGATTTATTATTGATGAAAGCTATTGATAATTTAATTATCTTTAGTTATGATATTCTTTACTGGGCTAGTTGTGTTCACCCTTTTGCTTCACAATTCCTTTCAAGTAATAAGAGTGTTGACGAGTCGAGCAGGGATAACAGGGGAATAGAACGATGGTCTATAGCTATTGATGTTCTCCCTAAATAGTATGGAAATAATTTTATTGAGAACTTTAGATAAGTATGTTGTATTGTATACGTAATTTGATATTTAATTTTGGTGAACCGAATAGGGTGAGGTGAACCCAACTTTGGAAGGGTGTTTTTGCCACTATCATACAAGATGTCTAATGACATACAACCACGTGTTAGCATAAGACAGGGTTGTACACATTCTCTTGCTGAGTATATCTACGAACACCACCTATATGATCTTGGAGTTTATTTGAAATATAATTTTCACTTGGAGACAGTGGAGATAGTTATAAGTCAAGAGAAGACTCACCATTGGAAGGAACATGATAGTAATCTTCTTGTTTTTCTTTGGGGTCTATTGGGTCAACCAAGGATAATTCTCTGGACATATGATATCTATCATAACTTAGATTCATGGCCTCCTATGTACGAAGGTTTCCTTGAGCACTTCCCAAAGATTTTAATTTCTAAAACAGTTTTTGACTGTACTTTTATGTAACGTACCATTGAAAGGTTGTGGTCGAGGCACCATGAGAGTTACATATATTTGTATTAAAACTCACAGTATACTTGTCGTCGTATTTTGCACGACAGTTGTATAAATGAAGTTGTCAGTAGTGTATTTTTTGGCGACCCAAGATGGGTGATGTATACCTATTTTGGGGGCATCACACCCCCTCCCCCGCCCCCCTCACCCATACACCCCCTCAACCCCGCTCACCCCATCTCTCTCGGTCACATCTCTTGACTTATTTCATTCATCTCATCTCTTTATTTTATTATTTCTCATGATTTACAAAAAAAAGAATTTTATTACAAATTTTATAAATATTAATATTGTTTTCTTTATTTCATATTTAACCTTAAAAGTGATGTTATAATGATAAATTTAAAATTATTATATTATTTTATAATACTATCAATTAAAAAATAAATTTCATGAAATAAATCTTGCTATAGATAAGATTCCTTTTATAATCAAACAGAATTTTATATATTATCCCAATTCCATCACACTTTTCTCTTCCTCTTCCAGGAAGAGAGAGAAAATATGTCCCCAACAGATACACATTATTTTTGTTTTTAAAAAATGAGTATTAATTTGAGATATATTTAATCTTAAAATTATATATATATATATATATATATATATATATATATATATATATATATATATATATATATATATATATATATATATATATATTGTAAGACCCCAACTTATTATGAATAAAATTAAATTTTCTCTATTTATTATCTTGAAATAATAAGGAGTTAATTTGATATAATACTTTGGTTATGAGTGAAATGTGCAAATTTTATAAAATAAGCAAGTGGTTATAAAATATTAATTTTTTTGTCGGGGAATATTCGTTTGGTCGTGGAATATTCTTGTTGTCGGGGAATATTCGTACGACAGCGCAGCCATTCGTGGGCCTCATAACAGAATAACTGTCGGATGAAGAAAATGACAAGTTTGAGTTTTTATAAATAACGGCGTAGTTGTTACCGTTAACACTGTAGGAATACCCGGTGGTTAAAATACAGTAATACGCGTGGTTGCACAGTAGCACACGGTATTGCACAATATTTTTGAATTATTGATTCTTACGTAAGAAGGTAATACTCAATAATTGTTACTGTAATTACTTTTTAATATTTTATTTTATTGTTTCAATAATTGATGCGTTGATATTTTATATTATTGTTGTTTCAATAATTGTCACTGCACAGTATTTACCATTATCAGATCAATAATTCATATTATTTGAATAATATTATTATATAGCATTATTGGCAATGTCTTGAAAGTTCTGTCTAAGGAGAGGTTTGGTCACCTAATTGCGCGCCAGTAAGGAGAAATCCTTATCGAAAAACCCCCTCGTTCCTTGGAACTGCCTGGTTGTCATAATTGTGATTCTGTAATATTATTTGTGAATAATTAATTATTGATTATATGATAAGAAAATATTTATTTTATGTGGATATAATTGATGGATATATTTATGCGGTTATAATTGAAGGAACTAATGTTGAGGTGTTTTTGTCGGAATGGAGGTATTAAAAATTAAATCACTGTTCTTGGGATATATTACGTGAGTTATAATTTTTAATCTGACCGTTGGATCGTTGTGATTTTTGGATATGTTATACATATATAAGTTGAGTATATGTCCATAAATTTTGAACCGTTAAAAATGAACGAATGATTTGTTATGAATTTTAAGAGGTGTCTGATTCGAAAATTAGGGTTATAATTGATTTTGGTGAAAAATTCTATAATTGAGTGGACCCCACTTGTGGTTGGTGACAAAAATGTGCTGAATTTTATTTCAAATGTGGTGAGTGGCAATAGTAGTAGGTAAAGTTATCAGGTAGCATGTCAAGTCTGCTTTGACGGGCTAACATTTTCCTATAAATAGAGGGCTAAGTTAGAATTAAAAATCACTCCAGAAACTTAAGCTTTCTCTCTTTCTCTCTCTATATTATCGAGCGTATTTTGTGAGTATTTAGATACTTTGAGAGTTGCTGTTCAGTACAAGTTTCATTCAGCATCACTTCCGACCTTTCATTCCGAAGTACTGATTCTTTGAGGTAAGTGATGTTATTTTCTTCTTAAATGATATTATTTTCTTCAATATCATTATACTGAGATATTGTTATAAATTTTATTGTGGAATTTCTACCTTTTTGTGTTGGGGTTACTATTCACGTATACGGCACTATTCACAAATACGGTACTATTCACCGAAAAATGAAATTCTCTTTTTCATCCCAGATGTCTTTTATGGTTACTATCTTTGATTGTATCCATGTTTTGATCTTTATTCTACTTCACACTTGGTTATTATGGAGTATTATTGAATTTGGATAAATCGAAATACGAATCCCTAATATTTGCCTTTCTGTTTCACTGGATTCGTTCTCTAAAATGTTTTTCATCATCCTCAGTCCTTAATGGTGATACTTAATAAATATCTTTAGCCTGTAGTGCAAAGATGTATGATTACCTAATGAATATCTTTGTCCCGTAGTGCAAAGATGAACAGGTGTTGAGATGAACATGACCAACTGGTGATACAAATGAATATCTTTGGCCCGTAGTGCAAAGAAGAATATTTGATGTATGATGTATATTGATTGATGTTACAGGGATAAAATATTGTTGATGGACTTTTAAATTCATAGATGATAGTAGATTTGATTCTCTACTTAACTCTTCTAATGAATTGTTGTTTTCGCTGCAGTTGTTGATCTAAAATTTGTTGTCCATTGTATTCTATCAGATTTTTCCCTGTTGAAGACTAAGAATATTTTTTTGTATATTATCTTAGTCATAATATTCTTTACTGGGCTAGTTGAGCTCACTCTTTTCCTTTTTGTTCCTTTTTTTTTTCTCAGGAAGCGAGAACATAGCAGGAACCAGTCGGGGTATAGAGTGATGGTCCTAGTCAGTTGTTTTAGCAGTCTTCACTATTTTTGTTAAATAATACATCAATAATTGTAAGGAGGACTTTATTTGGGTGTGGATATTGTCTAGAAGACAATATTTGTATTTAAACTCACAGTATGTGTTGTCGTATTTTGCACGACAATTGTAATAATAAAGTTGTAGTTATTTTTCTGTACCATGTATTTGGAGACTCAGAATGAGTGTTGTATACCTATTTTGGGGGTGTCACACACACACACAAATATATATATATATATATATATATATATATATATATATATATATATATATATATTATGTAGTTTTATTGATCTCATAATTACGTTGACTATTACTTAACGTAAGGCTTAAATATGATTTATTACCTTAAACTATAGGCCATATTCCACTTCGGTGATCCACCTTTTAATTTTGTCAATTAGATGATTGAACTATTAATTTTTTCTAATTACAACAAATTGAATCTGACACGTCAGAAATTTCTGACGTGGCAATTTGGGTGGGCCATAAATCAGCTGAGTTGTAACTAAAAAAAGTATTTTAATTTTTAATTACATATTTATTATATAATAAAGGGAAAATTTGTCAAACTGATTTATATCTCTCCTCTAACTCAACTATGTTCCTGTTTATCGTCAAAAGCCTCAGATCACAAAGAATATTGAAGCTCTTCTCCTTTCTCAAAATCAACCCATAAATTAACATAGATCTTATAAAAAAAATCAAACACAACAAATTAAAGATGAAATCTACATCTTCATGATCTTCTTTTCTTTTTCTTTTTCGTCTTTTTTTTCCATTGGAGATGAAAATCAACCATTACTAAGAAAAACAGATCCAAGTTTTTAGAGTGAAGATGGCGGAGGAGGGGGTATTCTTGGATCAGATTTGGGTTTGAACAATGACCCAGATCCGGCATAGAAATCAGCAAGCCATCACTTTTTCGTCAAAACCTCTTGTTCGGGACTCAACCTGTTAGTAGAAGAAAGCACAAAATCATTCAGTTCTTCAATCTTCAAATTCTGCACATCTAGAGGTGTTTGATAATTTGCTCTTTGTTATTGTTGATTTCAATTTCACTTGATCCATCAGAGGTTGGGTTTCGACGGTGGACTGGTGACCGTCGGGCTCGCTCTTCTCCGATTAGAAGTAAGTGTTGACCCATCAGAGCTCCATTTTTGACAGGATTTCATGGCGAAATCATTAAAATTTTGACAAGGATATCTATTTTTGAGGAGATCTTGTGACTGAAGCAGTGCGATTTCACCCACGGGAGTTTCCAGGGGGATCAAATTAGGGCCAAGTTCAGATCTATACAGATCTAAAAAGTAAACAATTAATTTTAAGCACAATCCATTCAAAGATGAAATAAAACCCTAACATGCATTAATTTTTATGGGTTGTGGCAATTTTACCCTCTATTATATTAAAATTATTTAATCAATAAATAAAAAATTATTTTTTTTATTAAAACTCAGTTAATTAATGGCCCACCCAGATAGCCACGTCAGCAATTTCTGACGTGACAGCTCAATTTATTGCAATTGGAAAAAATTAATAGTTCAATCATCTGATTGACAAAATTGAAAGGTGGATCATCGAAGTGGAATATGACCTATAGTTTAGGGTAGTAAATCATATTTAAGCCTTAAAGTAATATGTAAATTTAAATTTTAAATTTTGAAAAATATTTTATATTTTCCTTTTAATTACTACAAGCTTTGATGACAAAATGAAATAAACCTTCTCTCCCAAAAAGTCAAATTGAGCATCATTTTTTCGCACTTGTAGAAAGAGAAAAACAAGATATGACATTTTATTAGAGAGAAAAACAAGGCATGACGTGAATCTAAAAATAGTATGGTATAGATTATGGGTTGAAAAATGGTTAACCGGTTAACTAACTATATTTGTTTTAAAAAATATGGGTCCAAATTTTAACTATCTTGAATAAATAGAAATAGTTAACCAACCAATTTGGTTCCAGTTAATATGGCTTGACCCAACAGTTAACTAACTATATTGCGAGGTCTAGCACAGTCACATAACTGGCCCTCATCTTTAGAGGACAAGGAAGGGTTTTTTGCATCTTGTTCCCTTTTATTGACTTCCATTTCCTTCACAACAATGACTTTTTATGGTGTTTCAGATTGTTCCACCAAACCCTTAAGATAATACTGATGAATTTTAGCATAATTATAAGCAGTAGAGAGGGATTTTGGACATAGCTTTTGCACCTAACTTCTAACTTCTAAATTCTTCATTTAATCCCTTTATAAAACACTCAACAAAAATCATCTCAATTAACCCTTGATTCTGATTTGAAACCACCAATTGTAACTTGTGAAACCTTTCAATTAAGTTGTGGGTTTCTCAAATTGAGTCTTGCTAACCTTCCTTTTCTTGCAGCATATCGCTCGTCCATGACTCGATCGCTAGCTCCATGATCAGACCATTATAGTTAGTCTTATATATCTCACTCCTTCTCTTGTAAAGTAAATTCTACCAAACCCAATTCTCTCTTAACAGAGGAAGAAAGCTAGTACGTACTATAAATTGCATTATTTTCAAATAATTAATCATGCAATTTTCTTGGGGCTAGCTAACTGTGTTCACGCAACATCCTCACATAAATCAAAAGAGCGTTTGCAATATTTGCAGCTCATGTGTATTACAACTGAAGATTATTCTCAAAAAAATTAAATTTACGTGCCTAATCAAAACGTTAAACACTACATAATAAATTACTACAACCCAATACATATAAAGGCACCCACTCCCAAATAATAAGACGGTTAATAATCTTTGCGTGGAGATGAAAAAAATTACTACCACGTAATTCTTTTATTTATTTTTTATAACATAATGTTCCTGGGCTGGACGTTAGAGGACAAGTAAATAAATAACTTAGAAAGAAAAAGAGTACCGCGGGAATTTGGGGATATATATAGATTCATTTGTATTACAATAACTTCCACGAACCCAATTACTACCACTCTCTCCTCCTTCATCTCTCCTAAAATGGCGACTCATCAACAAGTATCTGTTCTTCTTCTGGCCTTCTTCTTGTTAGGTATTATTACAAGAAATTATATTGAATTACTTTCCGCCATCAATTTATTTAAATGATACATACACTACACAATTATTGTTATGTTTATATATGCATGAATGAAATTTTAATTTTAAAGCTATCTAATTGTATTTTTTGTTTAAATTGCAGGAACCCAAGTTTCATGTACTGAATTCACACTTCAAAACAGTTGTACCTACACAATCTGGCCCGGAACACTCTCCGGCAACGGAGCCGCCGTTCTGGGAGACGGTGGTTTCGCATTATCGCCTGGAGCATCTGTTCACTTCCAGGCACCACCCGGCTGGTCCGGCCGATTCTGGGGCCGAACCGGCTGCACCTTTGATGATGCCGGCGCCGGAAAGTGTATTACTGGTGACTGCGACGGCCGACTCAAGTGTAACGGAGGCGGGGCACCGCCAGTCACCCTAGTTGAATTCACACTTGCCGACGGAAACTCCGACATGGACTTCTACGACGTGAGCCTGGTGGACGGGTACAATGTGGGTATGGGGGTAAAGCCGGCCGCCGGCACCGGAGACTGCCAGTACGCCGGCTGCGTGAACGACCTGAATACAAACTGTCCGCCGGAGTTGCGGGTGATGAATGGTGAGGCAGTGGTGGCTTGTAAGAGCGCGTGTTTGGCATTTAATGCGCCGGAGTTTTGTTGCACAGGCGATCATGGGATGCCGGCGACGTGTTGGCCGACGCAGTATTCGGTTATGTTTAAGAATTCGTGTCCGACGGCCTATAGTTATGCTTACGATGATTTGTCTAGTACGTGTACTTGTGCAGGGACGGATTATTTGATTACATTTTGCCCTCGATCGAGGTAGTTCATGAACAAGTAGTATATATATCCTATCATCATCTGGATTGGTTGGTCGGTTGTATTGATTTATGAGAATTAATTTTTATTACGAAATGATAATTGGTATTTGTGCTGCAAATTACTAGTAGTACTAGTTTTCTTTTTTCTTTTTGGTTAATTAATTTTATAAAATTTACGGTTTGATTTGAGGCCTGAAACTCCAGAATCCAGTCTTTGAGTTTATATTTTTCCCTTGTTGTAAAACTTAATATTTTTTTTATAATTATTATGCGGATTTTATTCTTGCCCATAGAATAGTTGTTCAAAATTAGTATTGACATTAATAATATTAATTCAATATTATTTAAATTAGCAAATTTTAGGGATTCAAATTAACTAATTAAAACTAAATTATTAACAAGTATAAAAATTAAATTTAACCATTAAGATTACAATTTTCTCTAATGCCTTATCCAAATATCATTAAATTGTTTATGTAGAATTAATTGTGGATAGAAAATCACTAATAGTTTATATAATTATTTTTCAAATAATTATATAGCATATCTATTATTATTAATTTCACTATACTCTTATGAGAAATAATAATAATAATAATAATAAATTTATTAAATATCATTCTCAACATATTGCTTGCGGTCTACGGGTATATTTCTATCCCGTCTACAAATTATCATTTTACTCCGAGGAAGAATTACTAATCACAAGTTATCATATTCAGATCTAAACTTATCGTCCAATTTCATATAGGTTATCAAATACAATTGATAGCTAGACAATCATTTATGAGGCACAAAACATGATAAACGATTCAAACATAATCAACAATACCAAGAACGAGAATAAATTAATTTAAACTAAACATCGGGTTCAATATTTACAATCTCAATAAAAAGCTATGTCATAGCATAAGAATAAAACATCATTAATAAACCAAGTAACATCTTAGATTACAAAAATAAAAGGAAGAGAAAAGAAAACAAAAATTGTGTCACGCAGCCTTGCTCTCCAACAGGGGCGAATACAGAAATTTACCCCAGCAGGGGCGAAAATATAGCTAGCAGAACAACTTTATAGGTATGAAAGTTGAATGAATTATTCAGGATAGTCTTAAATGTAAGACCCCGAATTTTATGAAATGAAAGTATCCAATTTTCTTATAATTATTATTCTATTTAATAAATGGTTAAATTGATAAAGGTTAAAGTTAAGGGTGATATTTGAAAATTTTACAAAGTAAGCAAGTTGATATAAAATATTTGTTGTGTCGGGGAATATTCGATTGGTCGGGAAATATTCGTTTTAACAGGGAATATTCGTACGACGGAACCATCATTGGTGGACCCCACAATGGAATAATTGTCGGAGTTAAAAACGACAGAAATATCTTTTTATAAAAATAACGGCGAAAGTTTTACCGTTAAACTGTTGAACTACCCGATGGTAAAAGTACAGTAATACGCATGGTTGCATAGTAGCACACGGTATTGATTATTGATGCTTACGTAAGAAGCCACTCAGTTTACTCAATTATTGCTACGTAATTGTTGCATAATATCTCACGTTATTTGATTCAATTATTATCACAATATCATCTGCATAATATTTTATATTATTAAATCAATAATCGAGACAACAAAGTTATTCATATTATTATTTGCAATATTGACGATGTCTAGAAAGTTCTGTCGAGGAGAGGTTTGGTCACTTAATTGCGCGCCAATAGGGAGAAATCCTTATCGGAAAGCCCCTTCTTTCCTGAGAATGATTTGGTTGTTAAATATTGTGAGTTATAATATTAATGATGAATAATTGTTGAAGTATAAAGAATGTATTTATTGAAGATAAGTAAATTACAAAAGCTAGAGGAGTATAATGCAAACTTGGAAAACTTTAGGGGTACGAAAGTGTAATAAGTTAAATCAATCTAGACCGTCGGTGGTGGTTTTAAAAGTAAATCAATCTGGACCGTCGGTTGTGGTTTTAATAGTAATTGTTGATCGATTTCTCAATCAAATATATGTGCAAGTGTACACAGTCAACAAGTAAGAAAGTGATAAGATAAAGTGTTGATCCCACATAGAATTCCAATCAATAAATCCCAACTACTAGCACTATACCAATTCAATTTTATTTAAACAACCGTAAAGTGTGATTTTTTTTACGAGAACTAAATTAGTTAATTAAAAATAGATTTTTCTAAAATTAAATCAACTAAAGAAAACTAAGATTTAACGAATGAATTCAGATAAATAAGGTTAAGACTCCAATATCCCCAATTATGAACTATAAACCAATTATCCAATTATCCCAATTATTATGCCTACAAAATTGTTAACAGGAGTTCTAAGTGTCAAAAGCCCTTTTCCAAGTGATCAATTAACTTTTATTTAATCCAATTAATATTGTGATATTCCTATGCAAAACAATTAAATTAAACTCCTTTAATCCCAATTCCCAAAGTGTTACACGCAGTGAACAAATATTTTTATTCAATTCACGATCCTAATTATTCATCATGCAAATAATATGAAAGTCATAGCTTATGTCTCGCGACAAATCAAAGAATATGAGAGTAATTATCCTAC
The DNA here is from genome assembly GCA_020205505.1 of Panax japonicus. Taxonomy (NCBI): domain Eukaryota; kingdom Viridiplantae; phylum Streptophyta; class Magnoliopsida; order Apiales; family Araliaceae; genus Panax; species Panax japonicus. Next base: position 33,068,238 of record CM035093.1, on the reverse strand, counting down.
TCATGATCTGGAGTTGGCAGCAGTCGTTTTTGTATTGGAGACACTACCTGTATGAGGAGAAAGTGGAGATTTATACGGATCATAAAAGCCTCAAATATTTATTCACCCAAAAGGAACTCAACGTGCGGCAACGACGTTGGCTCGAGCTATTGAAGGATTATGACCATAGAATTCAATATCGTCCTAGAAAAATAAACGTTGTAGCTGACGCATTAAGTAGATGATCATATGCGGGTACGAGTGCAATGTTGTTAACACAAAGGCCCATTTTTTACGACTTGCAAAGGATGGAGATAGAGTTAAAGGCTCCAAGTACTCAGATGATGATGGCAAATATACGAGAAGAACTGACTTTAATTGATAAAGTTAAAGCTACTCAAACTAAAGACATGGAGTTGATGTGTATGAAGAAGAAAGTGCAAGAAGTTGCTATTCCAGAAGCAAGAATCGATGAAAAAGGAATACTTCGAGTCAACTCCAGACTTTACATTCCTAACGATTCTAACTTGAAGCATAGAATCATGATGGAGGCACACAACACACCATTTGAAATCCATCCCGGGAGTACCAAAATGTATCACGATCTTCGACATACATTTTGGTGGAGCAATATGAAGAGAGGGATTGCGGAGTTTATTTCGAGGTGTTTAAACTGTCAACGTGTAAAGGTGGATCATCAAGTGTCAAAAGGTCCATTGCAACCACTTGAGATTCCGAAATGAAAGTGGGAACACATTACCATGGATTTCGTTACAGGTCTTCCCAAAGTTTCTCAAGTCATAGATTTGATTTGGGTTATTGTTGATAGATTAACCAAGTCTGCTCATTTCTTTCCTATACGTGAGACTTATTCCCTTGAACGTCTTGCTCGTATATACGTAAATGAGATTGTGAGATTGCATGGCATACTAGTATCCATAGTTTTGGATCGTAACCCAAGATTCACTTCAAGATTTTGGGTTAGCTTGCAGAAAGCCATGTGTAAGACCCCAAATTTTATGAAATAAAAGTATTCAATTTTCTTATAAATAGTATTTTATTTCGTAAATGGTTAAATTAATAAAATGTTAAAGTTAAGGGTGATATGTGAATTTTTTTGCAAAGTATACAAGTTGTTATAAAATATTCGTTTGGACGGGGAATATTCTTTTAGTCGGGGAATATCCGTACGACGGCCCAATCATTAGTGGACCCCACAATGGAAGTATTGTCGTAGTTAAAAACGACAGAATTATCTTTTTATAAAAATAATGGCGAAAGTGTTACCGTTAAAACTGTTGAACTACCCGGTAGTAAATGTACAGTAATACGCATGGTTGCATAGTAGCACACGGTATTGATTATTGATGCTTACGTGAGAAGTCACTCAATTATACTCAATTATTGCTACAGTAATTGTTGCATCATATCTCTCATATTATTGATTCAATTATTATCACAGTATCATCTGCATAATATGTATTATTAAATCAATAATTGAGACGGCAAAGTTATTCATATTATTATTTGCAATATTGATAATGTCTAGAAGTTCTGTCAATGAGAGGTTTGATCACCTAATTGCGCGCCAATAAGGAGAAATCCTTATCAGAAAGCCCCTTCTTTTCGGGGAACGACCTGATTATTAAATATGGTGAATTATAATATTAATGATGAATAAGTTCGTCTTGATGAAAGATGAAATTGATAGTTCCATTGTGTTGGAATTATTAGTGTTAGTGAAAATCGATATTTATTTCGATAATAATTGATGTCTGGAGATTATATTGACCAATCAGGTAATTAACCAGATAAATGAGCAATTAATTGCTATTAATACACATGATTATAACTATTTGTTCACATGTGTATACTATTGATTCACATTCATTAACTATTAGGGGAGTTGGTGCAAGATTGATAATACTTGCATGACTAAGTTAAAAATAGAGGTATAGATGGAGGTACTATACTGTAATTCGTATTTTCACATGTCTAGAACTATTGATTCACATGATTTACTATTAGGGAAGATGGTGCAAGTCTGATAATACTTGCAGGACTAAATTAAAAATGAAAAAAAGAGGAAGGTATTATACTGTAATATTTTGAGCCCCAAAACGTGCAATTATCGAAACTATATTTTCTTATAAATAGAAGCTCATTCCTTCATTATTTTTCACCAATTCACTAAAGCTATAGAGCAATTATTATAGAGAGAAATTATAGAGAGAAAGAAGAAGAAAAGTCTGCTACCTCACTATTTCAGTATCCAGTCTTCTTTTGAGGTAAGGGGTATTATTCTTTCGTATCCATGAAGGGAGTTCTTTTCTTTCAATACTCGTAAGGGTTGTTATTCCATTCTTTATTATTATGTTGGAATAACCTGTCTATGTGAAATACCGCATACATGGTGAAATTCTTCTTTTATTTCATTTTTTATTATTCTGTTGGAATAACCTGTCTGTGCGGTCTATCGCATGCCTGGTGAATTTTGTTGTTATTCCATTCTTTATTATTCTATTGGAATATCCTGTCTGTGCGGATTACGCATGACCTGGTTCCATTCTTTATTATTCTGTTAGAATATCCTGTCTGTGTGGATTACGCATGACCTGGTTCTATTCTTTATTATTCTATTGGAATATCCCGTCTGTGCGGATTACGCATGACCTGGTTCAATTCTTTATTATTTTGTTAGAATAACCTGTCTATGTGGATTATCACATGTATGGTGAATGATCCTACGTATTCATTCTTTATTAAATTATGGAAATGATCTGTCTACGTGGATTACCGCATAGGGGGTGAAAATCCATTTACAGTTTCGTATATTCTATTATACTCATCTGGGATATCATTTCTTTTGTACTCGTCATGAAATATCGTTCTCTTTGGTATTTTTCTGTTACGAGTTACTATTCACGGGTTACTATTCACCCAATTACTATTCACTCTAGTATTATTCACTCAGGTATTCGGGGCACTTTTTGTGCCAGAGTACTATTCACGAGTTACTATTTATAGGTTACTATTCACCCAATTACTATTCACTCTAGTATCATTCACTCAGGTATTCGGGAAACTTTTGTGTCGGGGTACTATTCACGGGGTACTATTCTTGAAGTACTATTCACGGGGTACTATTTACCCAAAAAATATATTTCTTTTCTATCCAAATTATTTTTGGTACATTAATATTATTTTTGAATTTTACTCCACAAAGCAGTATCATGTTGACAATTTGAACGTTATTGAATTCTGGATAAATTAATTTATAAATCTTTAAAATTTATCCTTGAACTTATTTTATTGAATTATTATATCATTGTCATCATCCTCATGCTTATATTGTGATGAAAGTCATCTTTGGCTTACGTGCATAGATGGACTTGGTATGACTATGACCAGTGGTTATTCGGTATAATCATAACCGTAATTTAACGAATGATATGGTGAAAGTCCTCATTGGCCTGTAGTTCATTGATGGACAGTTGTTGGTATGATTATAACAATGGATTATTCAGTATAATCATGACCATTGATGCTTACATAAATATCCTTGGCTGTGATGCAGGGATGATTTGATTTTATTTATTAACTTGAGTCTCAGCGATAAATTTGATGAAAAAACTTTTTAAATCATAGAAGATAGTGGATTTTATGCTCTACTTGACTCTTCCAATGGATTGTTTATTCCACTGTAGTTGTTGATCTAAAACTTGTTGTCTATTATATTCTATCAGTTGTTAAACTGTTGAAGGCTAAGGATAATTTATTCTGCATTATCTTAGTCATAATATTTCTTACTGGGCTAGTTGAGCTCACCCTTTCTTTCACTGTTCTCTTCAGGAAATGAGAATATATCTAGGACGAGTCGGGGAACGGATTGACGAACCAGATGGTTGTTTTAGTAGTCCTCACTATTCTATAAAATAGTGTGACAATAAATGTAATGAGGACTCCATTGAGTGTGGATATTGTCTAGAAGAAAATATTCGTGTTAAAACTCTCAGCTTATGTTTTGTCGTATTTTACATGACAGTTGTATAATTAAATTTTTATTTGTATTCTGTACCATGTATTTGAAAACTCAAGATGGATGATGTATACCTATTTTGGGGGCGTCACAGTTGGTATCAAAACTTAGGGATATGATCCTTGGCTGAGATGTGAGACAAGAACTAGGGGAGGAGAGACGGAAAATTCCTTCGCTAAGTTTATTTGGTATTTAATTGGTCGGTAAGAGTATAGACATAATATGTGATATGTTAATTAACCCTTGTTGTGACGCCCCCAAAATAGGTATACATCACCCATCTTGAGTTGTCAAATACATGGTACAGAATATAAATACAATCTTAAATATATAACAACAAATATTGTCTTCTAGACAATATCCACTCCCAGAATAAGTCCTCATTACAATTATTATCACACTATTTCATAGAATAGTGAGGACTACTAATGCTATCATCTGGACCATCAATCCATTCTCCGACTAGTCCGTACTACGTTCTCATTTCCTGAAGAGAATAGTGAAAGAAAGGGTGAGCTCAACTACCCCAGTAAGAAATATTATGACAAAGATAATGCGGGATAAATTATCATTAGCCTTCAACAATGTTAAACTGATAAAATACAATAGACAACAAGTTTACCTGCAGCGGAATAAGCAATCCATTAAAAGAGTCAAGTAGAGAATAAAATCTACTATCTTTTACCATTTAAAAGGTTTTTCATCACTTTTATCGCTGAGACTCAGCTTAATAAATAATCCACATCATCTAAGGATATTCATTAGTATCACAACCATAAATTATCCATGCACTACGGGCCAAGGATATTCGTGTATTCATCAATAGTCATGATCATGCCAACAACTGTCCATCAATGCACTACGGGCCAATGAGGACTTTTACCACATCATTTGTAACATTACGGTCATGATTATACCAAATAATCCCCGGTCATAATCATACCAAGTCCATCTATGCACTATAGGCCACAGATGACTTTCAGTAATATATAAACATGAGGATGATGACAATGATATAAGAATTAAATAAAACAAGTTCAAGAATTAATTTATCCAGAAACTAATAACGTCCAAATTGTTAACATGATACTTCTTTGTAGAGTAAAATTCAAGAATGCTCAGAAGAATATTTTCATGAAAAGATACTGGATGAAGCGCAAATATCAATGATATTCCACTAATTTCATGGAGTATAGAAGTCAAAACTTTAACCAACTAAGTATAATAAAGAATGGAATAACAAAAGAAATCATCAGGCATGTGATAGATCGCACAGGCAGGTTATTCTAACAGAATAATAAATACGGAACCAGGTCCGGCGTAAAACGCACAGACAGGATATCCCAACAAACTAATAAAGATGGAACCAGGTTCGTCGTAAAACGCACAAACACGATATTTCAACAGAATAATAAAGACGGAACCAGGTCTGGCGTAAAACGCACAGACAGGATATTCCAACAGAATAATAAAGACGGAACCAGGTCCGGCGTAAAACGCATAGACAGGATATTCCAACAGAATAATAAAGACTGGAATAAGAGAAGGATTTCACCCAAGTATAGGGTAGCCCGTGTATACAGGTTATTTGGACAGAATAATAAATAATGGAATAACAGAAGAATTTCACCAAGTATAGGGTAGACCGCTTATACAGGTTATTCCAACAGAATAATAAATAATGGAATAACAGGAGAATTTCACCAAGTATAGGGAAGCCCGCGTATACAGGTTATTCCAACCGAATGATATGTAATGGAATAAAAGAAGAATTTCACCAAGTATAAGGTAGACCACGTATACAGGTTATTCCAACAGAATAATGAAAAAAATGGAATAACAGAAGTTCTCTTTATGAATAAGAAAGAAATAATACCCCTTACCTTATAAAGAAGAACTGGATATAGAAGTAGTGAAGTAGCAGAATACTCTTCTTCTTTCTCACTATAATTTCTCTCTCTAGAGTTTCAGTGAATTCGTAAGAAATAATGAAGGAATGAGCATCTATTTATAGGAGAATAGATTGAATAGTAACTAATTCATGAACGGTCCAGATTGATTTACTTTTAAACGGACGGTCCATATTAAAACTTAAAGCAATGCTCCATATTGATTCACTATTAAAACTTTAAACCAACGATCCATACTGATTCACTATTAAAATTTTAAACCAGCGATCCATATTGATTTAATATTAAAACTTTAAACCAGCGATCCATATTGATTTACTATTAAAACTTCAACCAACGGTCTGAAAAATTAGCACATCTCCTAATGGAATGTTATTGTACCCAAAAATAATTTGGACCGAAAAGAAATATATTGTTCGAGTGAATAGTAACTCATGAATTGTAACTCGTGAATATTACTCCGACACAAAAAGAGTCCTGAATACCCGATTGAAAAATTTAACATCCAGACATCAATTCTCATCAGAATAGATGTCGATTTCTACTAACACAAATAATCCCAACATAATAAAACTATCAAATTCATCTTTAATCGACACGAACTTATTCATCATTAATATTATAACTCACAATATTTAACAATCAGGTTGTTCCCAGGAAAGAGGGGGTTTTCCAATAAGGATTTCTCCCTATTGGCGCGCAATTAGGTGACCAACCCTCTCCTTGACAGAACTTCTAGACATTATAAATATTACAATTTAATAATATGAATAACTTTATCGTCTCAATTATTGATTTAATAATATAACATATAATACAGATGATACTGTGACAATAATCGAATCAATAATATGAGAGATATGATGCAGCAATTACTGTAGCAATAATTAAGTATAACTGAGTGACTTCTTACGTAAGCATCAATAACCAATACCTTGTGCTACTATGCAACCACACGTATTACTGTACTTTTACTACCGAGTAGTTCAACAGTATTAACAAAAAAACTTCCGTCGTTATTTTCATAAAAATATTTTTGTCGTTTTCTCAATCTGAAAATAATTCTATTGGGGGTTCCACCAATGATTACGCCGTTGTACGAATATTTCTTGCTAAAACGAATATTCCCCGACCAATCGAATATAATACAACAACCTGCATACTTTGAAAAATTTATAAATATTACCCACAACTATAACATCATCTCAAATCCACACCATAATAAAAAAAAATATTTCGAGAAAAGTAAAACTTTATTCATAAAATTTTGGATTTTACAATATCCCCTACTTAAGAAATTTCGCCCTCGAAATTTATGTACGTACCTGGTATGCCGAACAGATGAGGACACTTCGTCAGATTCTAACTCTTGAGGCATAACCTTTGAGTGTTGAATACATTCCAAGATTTTAACAGGTACATCTTCATACGTTAAATTATCCGTTATCTCGTCCGGTTCTAAATCAATAATGTGGTTCGGGTCGTCCACATATTTACGTAACATCGATATGTGAAAAAAATTATGAACACGCGACATACTTAGCAATCAAACGAGTATACAGTTCCTGCTCGATCGAGGATTTTAAATAGACCAATAAAATCATGGGTTGAGATTTTCTCTCTTCGTTGATTCTTGCTTCTAGAATAACGCCCTCTTAAACCTTCTTTTTCGTGTTCATCAGCTCCGGGTCTGTAGCTTGAGCGACTTTAACTTTATCGATTAAAGTCAATTCTACTCGTATATTCGTTATCTTCACATAGGTTCGTATATTCGCACTCGTAAACGCATACGATCTTCTACTCAACGCGTCAGCTACCACGTTCACTTTTCCACGATAGTATTGAATGGTGCAATCGTAACCTTCAACAGCTCGAGCCAACGTCTTTGGCGCATGTTACGTTCGTTTTGGTTGAAGAAATATTTAAGGGTTTTAGAAATGGATTTTGTACTGGGGTCAATACAAAATTCGATTTTACGCTCTAGGGTAGGCTAAGAAGTCTTCAAGAATATGTCAGGAAATTTATTAACAATAGAAATATCATTCAAAACCGTGACTCTCATCCATAACTTGGATAGTACGTCACATTGATACCTATCAACTTGTCATAGTCATTCACTACGTCGCCTACAGAAAGTTTGGCTTCGGTGTATTCCACACAAGGAAGTCAACAACGAAAGGATCAGGGCTCTTTACTTATGGCTTGATATGACAATGATTGACTTTAGTGATTTGGTTGCTTGAATTCGTATAACAGGTTGGTTAGGAATATGAAAGCTAACAACCTTACGAAAAGAATGATGAGTAGTTAACCAATCGATTTCTAAAATCACATCAAAGGCAAGTATTTTCAAAGAGATAAGATCGACAAGTAACGTGAAAGTGTCGATTTGAATCAAATAAGATTAATAAACAGTGGAGGTAATGAAGGTTTCTACTAACGAAGTTTCAACCAATAGGTCAAAGTCTAACTTCTCCTGAGTTAAATTTAAACGTTAAGCGCAATCAAGAGAGATAAAAGAATGGGTAGAACCGGTATCTAATAAGGTATAGACTTCATAAGAATTTATAATTAACTAACTCGTGCTAACTTCTTTTGGGTTACTCGCTTTTTGGAGAAGTCACAAAAAACGCTCTTCCTGAAACCACCGACTTTGTTTTGTCCGTATCCGCTTTTGGTGCCACCGTCCCGGCTGTACTTGACTTTGGTGCACGACAAAATCGAGCAAAATGACCTTCTCTTCTTGAAATTTCCATTTCTATTATCTTGGCCATGATTACCACTGAAGTGGTTACCATTCTTGGCATGATAATTTTCCCCACGATGGTTATCATTGTTCTGATGGCCGTTGCCACCGGTACGATTATTATCGTGTTGTTGGTCGTTGCCTTTTGGTTGTGCTGACTCATTATCGTGCTCCAATAAATGAGCCCTATTCACAACATCTGAATGTAAACAAAGTTTGTGAGAAATGAGGTATTGACGTATATCGGGTTTCAAACCTCTTAGAAATAATCGCGTCATTTGGTCCATTGCTTACCTCAACATTCTCGGATGTAATTTTCAAACACTTCCACAAAATAAGAGTTAATTGACATATCACATATTATCCCTATACTCTGACCAACCAATTAAATAACAAATAAACTTAGGTAGGTCATACTAGTGAAGGAATTCCCCATCTCTCCCCTCCTAGTTCTTATCTCACATCTTAGCCAGGGATCATACTCCTAAGCTTTGATACCAACTGTGACGCCCCCAAAATAGGTATACATCACCCATCTTGAGTCACCAAATATATGGTACAGAATACAAATACAATCTTAAATATACAACAAGAGCTGTGAGTTTTAATACAAATATTATCTTCTAGACAATATCCACTCTCATAATAAGTCCTCATTACAATTATTATCACACTATTTCATAGAATAGTGAGGACTACTAATGCTATCATCTGGACCATCACTCTGTTCCCCGATTATTCCTACTACGTTCTCATTTCCTGAAGAGAACAGTGAAAGAAAGGGTGAACTCAACTAGCCTAATAAGAAATATTATGACTAAGATAATGTAGGATAAATTATCATTAGCCTTCAACAATGTTAAACTGATAAAATACAATAGACAACAAGTTTAACTGCAGTGGAATAAGAAATCCATTAAAAGAGTTAAGTAGAGATTAAAATCTACTATCTTTTATGATTTAAAAAGTTTTTCATCACTTTTATCGCTGAGACTCAGCTTAATAAATAAACCACATCATCCCTGCACTACGGCCAAGGATATTCATTAGTATCATGACAACAAATTATCCATGCACTCGGGCCAAGGATATTCGTGTATTCATCAATGGTCATGATCATGCCAACAACTATCCATAAATTCATTACGGGCCAATGAGGACTTTTACCACATCATTTGTAACATTACGGTCATGATTATACCGAATAATCCCTGGTCATAATCATACCAAGTCCATCTATGCACTACAGGCCACAGATGACTTTCAATAAAATATAAACATGAGGATGATGACAAGGATATAAGAATTCAATAAAACAAGTTCAAGAATTAATTTATCCAAGAACTAATAACGTCTAAATTGTCAACATGATACTTCTTTGTAGAGTAAAATTCAAGAATGCTCAGAAGAATATTTTCATGAAAAGATACTGGATGAAGCGCAAATATCAAGGATATTCCACTAATTTCATGAAGTATAGAAATCAAAACTTTAACCAACTGAGTATAATAAAGAATGGAATAACAAAAGAAATCACCAGGCATGTGATAGATCGCACAGGCAGGTTATTCCAACATAATAATAAATACGGAACCAGGTTCCGCGTAAAACGTACAGACAGGATATTCCAACAGAATAATAAAGACGGAACCAGGTTCAGCGTAAAACGCACAGACAGGATATTCCAACAGAATAATAAAGACGGAACCAGGTCAGGCATAAAATGCACAAACAGGATATTCTAACAGAATAATAAAGACGGAACCAGGTCCGGCGTAAAATGCACAGACAGGATATTCTAATAGAATAATAAAGACGGAACCAGGTCCGACGTAAAACGTACAGACAGGATATTCCAACAGAATAATAAAGACTGGAATAACAGAAGGATTCCACCAAGTATAGGGTAGCCCGCGTATACAGGTTATTCCAACAGAATAATAAATAATGGAATAACAGAATAATTTCACCAAGTATAGGGTAGACCGCGTATACATGTTATTCTAACAGAATAATAAATAATGGAATAACAGGAGAATTTCACCAAGTATAGGGTAGCTTGCGTATACAGGTTATTCCAACAGAATAATAAATAATAGAATAAAAGAAGAATTTCACCAAGTATAGGGTAGACCGCCTATACAAGTTATTCCAACAGAATAATGAAAAAAAAATGGAATAACAGAAGTTCTCTTCATGAATAAGAAAGAAATAATACCCCTTACTTTATAAAGAAGAACTTGATATAGAAGTAGTGAAGTAGCAGAATACTCTTCTTCTTTCTTTCTATAATTTCTCTCTCTAGAGTTTCAGTGAATTCGTAAGAAAATAATGAAGGAATGAGCTTCTATTTATAGGAGAATGGATTGAATAATAACTAATTCATGAACAGTCCAGATTGATTTACTTTTAAATTGACGGTCCATATTAAAACTTAAAGCAACAGTCCATACTGATTCACTATTAAAATTTTAAACTAGCGATCCATATTGATTTACTATTAAAACTTTTAACCAGAGATCCATATTGATTTACTATTATAACTTCAACCAACGGTCTGAAAAATTAGCACATCTCCTCATAGAATAATATTGTGCCCAAAAATAATTTGGACCGAAAAGAAATATTTTGTTCGGGTGAATAGTAACTCGTGAATAGTACTCCGACACAAAAAGTGTCCCGAATATCCGATTGAACAATATAACCTCCAGACATCAATTATCATCAGAATAGATGTCGATTTCTACTAACACAAATAATCTCAACATAATGAAACTATCAAATTCATCTTTAATCAACACGAACTTATTCATCATTAATATTATAACTCATAATATTTAACAACCAGGTTGTTCCCATGAAAGAGGGGGCTTTCCAATAAGGATTTCTCCCTATTGGCGCGCAATTAGATGACCAACCCTTTCCTTGACAGAACTTCTAAACAATGTAAATATTGCAATTTAATAATATGAATAACTTTGTCATCTCAATTATTGATTTAATAATATAACATATAATGCAGATGATATTGTGACAATAATCGAATCAATAATATGAGAGATATGATGCAGCAATTACTATAGCAATAATTGTGTATAACTGAGTGACTTCTTACGTAAGAATCAATAATCAATACCATGTGCTACTATGCAACAACGCATATTACTGTACTTTTACTACCGAGTAGTTCAACAGTATTAACGGTAAAACTTCCATCATTATTTTCATAAAAATATTTTTGTCATTTTCTCAATCCGACAAAAATTCTATTAGGGGGTCCACCAATGATTGCGCCGTTGTACGAATATTTCTTGCTAAAATGAATATTCCTCGACCAATCGAATATAATACAACAACTTGCATACTTTGCAAAATTTATAAATATTACCAAAAATTATAACATTATCTCAAATCCACGCCATAATTTTGAAAAAAAAAATATTTCAAGAAAATTAAATCTTTATTCGTAAAATTTTAGATTTTACAATCTCTCCTCCTTATGAAATTTCGCCCTCAAAATTTACGTACATACCTGATATGCCGAATAGATGAGGACACTTCGTCAGATTCTAACTCTTGAGGCATAACCTTTGAGTGTTGAATACATTATAGGATTTTAACAGGTACATCTTCATATGTTAAATTATCCGCTATCTCGTCCGGTTCTAAATCAATAATGTGGTTTGGGTCATCCACATATTTACGTAACATCGATATGTGAAAAAGATTATAAACACGCGACATACTTGGCGGTCAAACGAGTCTACAGTTCCTACTCGATCGAGGATTTCAAATAGACCAATAAAATCAAGGGTTGAGATTTTCTCGTATGGTCACCGCTAAGCAGTTCAAGGAGCTGGACCGCCGGAGTTTTTGGGAAAGCCAGAACCACTTAAGGCGGAGACGTGGTTAAAGCAGATCACCAAGATATTTGATATCTTGGGATGCTCCAAGGAGCAAAAGGTTCCCTTTGCCACCTTTATGTTGCATGAAGAGGCAGATTACTGGTGAGAATCTGTAAAACGTACCCAGCCTAATGCACTCAAGATGTCTTGGGAGAAGTTCCAAGAGCTGTTCAACGACAAGTACTTTCCCAAAAGTATTCGTCACATGAAGGAGGTGGAGTTTATCAAGTTGGAGCAAAATAATATGACCGTGTCACAATACGAGGCTAAATTTACAGAGTTATCCCGGTTTGTATCCCATTTGATCGATAATGAGGAGCAAATGACGCGAATGTTTCTAAGAGGTTTGAAACCCGATATACGTCAATACCTCATTTCTCACAAAATTTATTTATATTCAGATGTTGTGAATAGGGCTCAGTTATTGGAGCGCGATAATGAGCCAGCCCAACCAAAGGATAACGAGCAATAACACGATAATAAGCGTACCGGTGACAACAGCCATCAGAACAATGATAACCATCGTGGGGGAAATTATCATGCCAAGAATGGTAACCACTTCGGTGGTAATCTTGGCCAATATAATAGAAGTGGAAAATTCAAGAAGAGATGATTTAACGATGATGGGAAGACATTGGCAGCAGCACCAACACCAGGACCAAATTCTAGGGGAAGAGAACGACCACCAATTAGATGCTACAGATGCGGAGAAGAGGGACACATAAGTCCAAATTGTTCACAGCCTTCCAAGTTATGTTTTAGTTGTGGAAAAGACGGTCACATAGCTCGATTTTTTCTTGTAGTATAATCAAGTCCAGCTGGGATGGTGGCACCAAAGGCAGATACGGACAAAACAAAGTCGGTGGTTTCAGGAAGAGCATTTTTTGTTACTTCTCAAAAACCGAGTAACCTGAATGAAGTTAGCACGGGTTAGTTAATTATAAATTCTTGCGAAGTCTATACCTTATTAGATACCGTTTCTACCCATTCTTTTATCTCTCTTGCTTGCGCTCAACGTTTAAATTTGACTCCGGAGAAATTAGACTTTGACTGATTGGTTGAAACTTCGTTAGTAGAAACCTTCGTTACCTCCACTGTTTATAAATCTTTTTTGATTCAAATTGATACTTTCACGTTACCTGTCGATCTTATCTCTTTGAAAATACTTGCCTTTGATGTGATTCTAGGATTCGATTGGTTAATTACTCATCATACTTTTCGTAAGGTTGTTAGCTTTCATATTCCTAACCAACCTGTTATGGGAATTCAAGTAACCAAACCACTAAAGTCAATCACTTTCATATCAAGCCATAAGTAAAGAGTCTCGAGCCTTTATCTGGTGACTTCCTTGTGTGGAATGTACCGAAGCCAGAATTTCTATAGGGGACGTCATCACAGTTTTGAATGACATTTCTATTATTAATAAATTTCCTGACGTATTCTCTAAAGACTTCCTAACCTACCCCTAGAGCGTGAAATCGAATTTTTTGTTAACTTCAGTACAAAACCCATTTCTAAAACCCTTAAATATTTCTTCAACTAAAACGAACGTATCATGCGCTAAGGACTTTGGCTCGAGCTGTTAAAGATTACGACTATACCATTCAATATCATCGTGGAAGAGCGAACACGGTAGCTAACGCGTTAAGTAGAGGATCGTATGCGAGTATGATGTTGTTAACACAAAAACTTATTTCGTATAACTTACAAATGATGAAGATAGAGTTAAAGACTCTAGGAACCCACGTGAAGATAACGAATATACGAGTAGAATCGACTTTAATCGATAAAGTTAAAGCCACTCAAACTACATACCTGAAGCTGATGAATGTGAAGAAGAAGGTTCAAGAGGGCGTTATTCTAGAAGCAAGAATCGATGAAGAGAGAAAATCTCAACCCTCGATTTAATTGGCCCATTTGAGATCTTTGATCGAGTAGGAACTGTGGCCTATTGACTCACTTTACCGCCAAGTATGTCGCATGTTCATAATGTTTTTCACGTATCGATGTTACATAAATATGTGGATGACCCGAACCACATTATTGAATTAGAACTAGACGAGATAGCAAAAGATTTAACGTATGAGGAGAGATACGTGTTAAAATCTTGGATAAGAAGGATCATATTTGACACTCAAAGTTTATACCTCAAGAGTTAGAATATGAAGTGAAGTCAAGATATCCTCACCTCTTTGGCATACCAGGCACGTACGTAAATTTTGAGGGCAAAATTCCATAAGGAGGGGAGATTATAAGACCACGAATTTTATGAAATGAAAGTATTCAATTTTCTTATAATTAGTATTTTATTTTGTAAATGGTTAAATTGATAAAAGGTTAAAGTTATGGGTGATATATGAAAATTTTTACAAAGTATACAAGTTGTTATAAAATATTCGTTTGGTTGGGAAATATTCTTTTTATCGGGGAATATCCGTACGAAGGCACAATCATTAGTGGACCCCACAATAGACGTATTGTCGTAGTTAGAAAATGACATAATTATCTTTTTATAAAAGTAACGACGAAAGTGTTACCGTTAAAACTGTTGAACTACCCGGTAGTAAAAGTACAGTAATACGTGTGGTTGCATGGTAGCACACGGCTTACGTGAGAAGTTACTCAGTTATACTCAATTATTGCTACAGTAATTGCTGCATCATATCTCTCATATTATTGATTCAATTATTGTCACAGTATCATCTGCATAATATATATATTATTAAATCAATAATTGAGACGACAAAGTTATTCATATTATTATTTACAATATTGATAATGTCTAGAAGTTCTGTCAATGAGAGGTTTGGTCACCTAATTGCGCACTAATAAGGAGAAATCCTTATCAAAAAGCCCCCTCTTTCCTAGGAACGACCTGGTTGTTAAATATGGTGAATTATAATATTAATGATGAATAAGTTCGTGTTGATTAAAGATGAAATTGATAGTTTTATTATGTTGAGATTATTTGTGTTAGTAGAAATTGACATCTATTCTGATGAAAATTGATGTCTGGAGGTTATAATGACCAATCGGGTAATTAACTGGATAAATGAGCAATTAATTGCTATTGATTCACATGATTATAACTATTTGTTCACATGTGTGTACTATTGATTCACATTCATTTACTATTAGGGGAGTTGATGTAAGATTGATAATACTTGCGTGACTAAGTTAAAAATAGAGGTATAGATGGAGGTACTATACTGTAATTCATATTTTCACATGTCTAAAACTATTGATTCACATGATTTACTATTGATTCACATGATTTACTATTAGGGGAGATGGTGTAAGTTTGATAATACTTGCAGGACTAAATTAAAAATGAAGGAAAAGAGGAAAGTATTATACTGTAATATTTCGAGCCCCAAAACGTGCAATTATCGAAACTATATTTTTCTATAAATAGAAACTCATTCCTTCATTATTTTTCACTAATTCACTAAATCTATAGATCAATTATTATAGAGAGAAATTATAGAAAGAAAGAAGAAGAGAAGTCTGCTACCTCACTATTCCAGTATCCAGTCTTCTTTTGAGGTAGGGGGTATTATTCTTTTGTATTCATGAAGAGAGTTATTTTCTTTCAATACTTGTAAGGGTTGTTATTCCATTCTTTATTATTATGTTGGAATAACCTGTCTATGCGAAGTACCGCATACATGGTGAAATTCTTTTGTTATTCCATTCTTAATTATTCTGTTGGAATAACCTGTTTGTGCGGTCTATCGGATGCCTGGTGAATTCTATTTTTATTCCATTCTTTATTATTCTGTTGGAATATCCTGTCTGTGCGGATTACGCATGACCTGGTTCCGTTCTTTATTATTCTATTGGAATATCCTGTCTGTGTGGATTACGCATGACATGGTTCCATTCTTTATTATTCTGTTAGAATAACCTATCTATGTGGATTATCGCATGCATGGTGAATGATCCTTCGTATTCATTCTTTATTAAATTGTGGAAATGATCTTTCAACGTGGATTACTGCATGCCGGGTGAAAATCCATTTGTAGTTTCGTATATTCTATTATACTCATCTGGGATATCATTTCTTTTGTACTCGTCATGAAATATCATTTTCTTTGATATTTTTCTGTTACGAGTTACTATTTGTGGGTTACTATTCACCCAGTTACAATTCACTATAGTATCATTCACTTGGGTATTTGGGACACTTTTCGTGTCAGGGTACTATTCTCGAAGTACTATTCACGGGGTACTATTTACCCAAAAAATATATTTCTTTTCTGTCCAAATTATTTTTGGTACATGAATATTATTCTTGAACTTTACTCCACAAAGCAGTATCATGTTGATTATTTCAACGTTATTGAATTCTGGATAAATTAAATTATAAATCTTTAAAATTTATCCTTAAACTTATTTTATTGAATTATTATGTCATTGCCATCATCCTCATGCTTATATTATGATGAAAGTCATCTTTGGCTTACGTGCATAGATGGACTTGGTATGATTATGACCAGAGATTATTCGGTATAATCATGACCGTAATGTAACGAATGATGTGGTGAAAGTCCTCATTGGCCTGTAGTTCATTGATGGACAGTTGTTGGTATGATTATGACCAGAGATTATTTGGTATAATCATTACCATTGATGATTACATGAATATCCTTGGCCGTGATGCACAGATGATGCGATTTTATTTATTAAGCTGAGTCTCAGCGATAAAGTTGATGAAAAAAACTTTTTAAATCATAGAAGATAGTAGATTTTATGCTCTACTTGACTCTTCTAATGGATTGCTTATTCCGTTGCAGTTGTTGATCTAAAACTTGTTGTCTATTATATTCTATCAGTTGTTATACTATTGAAGGCTAAGGATAATTTATTCTGCATTATCTTAGTCATAATATTTCTTACTGGGCTAGTTGAGCTCACCCTTTTTTCACTGTTCTCTTCAGGAAATTAGAATATAGCTGGGACGAGTCGAGGAACGGATTAACGGTCCAGATGGTTGTTTTAATAGTCCTCACTATTCTATAAAATAGTGTGACAATAAATGTAATGAGGACTCCATTGAGTGTGGATATTGTCTAGAAGACAATATTCGTGTTAAAACTCTCAGCTTGTGTTTTATCGTATTTTACACGACAGTTGTATAATTAAATTTTTATTTGTATTCTGTACCATGTCTTTGGCGACTCAAGATGGGTGATGTATACCTGTTCTGGGGGAGTCACATTATGGGCGCGGATTTACGATTCAGATCGGTATACCGTCCTCAAACGGACGGGCAATCGGAAAGGACTATTCAAACCCTTGAAGATCTATTAAGACTCTGTGTCCTAGATTTCAAAGTAAGTTGGGATAAGTACTTGCCACTGGTGGAATTCTTCTACAACAACAGTTATTAATCAAGTATAGGAATGGCTCCATTCGAGGCGTTGTATGGATGAAAGTATCGTTCTCTCGTATGCTGGGACGAGATGGGTGAATCAACTATGTTAGGACTGGAATTGGTACGCATGACTATAGAAAAGTTTCAAATGATCTGGCAACATATAAAGACCTCACAAGATCGACAAAAGAGTTATGTTGATCTTCATCGAAAGGACGTGGAATTTAATATAGGAGATTATGTACTGTTATGTATTGCTTCATGGAAGGGAGTTACAAGATTTGGGAAGAGAGGAAAGCTCAATCAACGATTTATTGGTCCATTTGAGATTCTTGACCGAATAGGAAATGTGGCCTATAGACTCACATTACCTCTAAGTATGTCTCGTGTTCATAATTTTTTTCATATATCTATGCTTCGTAAATATCTGAAAGAGTCGAACCATATTATTGCGTTAGAACCAGACGAGATAGCCGAAGATTTAACGTATGAGGAGGTACCTGTCAAGATATTGGATAGGAAAGAACATGTCCTACGAACAAAGGCTATACCACAAGTCAAGGTTTTGTGGGGGAACCATGCTATTGAAGAAATGACCTGGGAGTTAGAATCGAAAATGAAAGTGAGGTACCCTCACCTTTTCGAAATAACAGATACATACGTCAATTTTGAGGACGAAATTTCATAAGTAGGGGAGGTTGTAAGACCCCAACTTATTATAAATAAAATTAAATTTCCTCTATTTATTATCTTGAAATAATAAGGTGATAATTTGAGATGATACTTTGGTTATGGGTGAAATGTGCAAATATTATAATTTAAGCAAGTGGTTATAAAATATTCATTGTTATCGGGGAATATTCGTTTGGTCGTGGAATATTCTTGTTGTCGGGAAATATTCGTACAACGGCGTATCCATTTGTGGTCCCCATAATGGAATAATTATCGGATGAAGAAAACAACAAGTTTGAGTTTTTATAAATAACGGCGTAGTTATTACCATTAACACTGTTAGAATACCCGGTGGTTAAAATACAGTAATACGCGTGGTTGCACAGTAGCACACGGTATTGCACAGTATTTTTGAATTATTAATTCTTACATAAGAAGGCACTACTTAATAATTGTTACAGTAATTATTGTTCAATATTTTATTTTATTGATTCAATAATTGTTGCGTTGATATTTTATATTATTGTTGTTTCAATAATTGTCACTGCACAATATTTCACATTATTAGATCAATAATTCGTATTATTAGAATAATATTATTAGATAGCATTATTGGCAATGTCTAGAAAGTTCTATCAAGGAGAGGTTTGGTCACCTAATTGTGCGCCAGTAAGGAGAAATCCTTATCGAAAAGCCCCATCTTTCCTGGGAACGGCCTGGTTGTCATTATTGTGATTCTGTAATATTATTTGTGAATAATTATTTATTGATTTATATGATAAGAAAATATTTATTTTTTTATGTGGATATAATTGAAGGAATTAATGTTGAGGTGTTTTATCAGTATTTTTGTCGGAATGGAGGTATTAAAAATCAAATCAGTGTTCTTAAAGCTCTATTGCGTGAGTTATAATTTTAATCTGACCGTTGGATCGTTGTGATTTTTGGATATGTTATACATATATAAGTTGAGTATATGTCCAAAAATTTTGAACCGTTAAAAATTAACGTATGATTTGTTATAAATTTTATGAGGTAATGAAAATCATCCGTTTGTGAATTTTGGATATTTTCGGTTTGGAATTTGGAAAAACTTAAAGTTACAAAATTGTGGAGAATTCAATTTTATATGGAATAGACATAAAATTCTTATTTTTTTTGATAAAAGAGCTATTTTATATGAATTATTGAAATTTCAAAAATTAAATATTTTTTATTAAAATTGGGTGGGACCCACTTTTATTTTTCAAAAACATTTGGGCTACTATTTTTCTTCCAAGTTGGCTGCTCAACAACTCAAATGAAGCATGCATAGAAATTGGTTTTAAAATATTATTATTTTATTATTTAGTCTCCTATGGCGTTCTAGCATTTTCTAATAAATAGGCGCTTAGGTTAGAATTGAAAATCACACCAGAAACAAGTTTTTTCTCTCTCTATATTATCGAGCGTATTTTGTGAGTATTTAGATACTTTGAGAGTTGCTATTCAGTGCAAGTTTCCTTCGGCTTTACATCCGATATTTCGATCAGAAATACTGTTATTTTGATGTGAGGGATGTTATTTTCTTCATAAATGATATTATTTTCTTCAATATCATTATGTCGAAATATTGATATGAATTATATTATGGAATTTCTACTTGTTTGTGTCAGGATTACTATTTACGTATACGGCACTATTCACGTATATGGCACTATTTACGAATACGACACTATTCACCAAAAAATGAAATTTTCTCTTCTTTGTCCCAGATGTCTATTATGGTTACTATATTTGATTGTATCCATGTTTTTTATCTTTATTCTTGAATTTTACTCCATTATGGTTTATTATGGAGTATTTTTAAACTTGAGTTATCTAAAGTACGAATATCTAAATTTTATCCTTTTATCTCACTGGATTCGTTCTCTAAAATGTTTTTCATCATTCTCAGTCCTTAATGGTGATACTTGATGAATATCTTTGGCCTGTAGTGCAAAGATGTATGATTACAGGATGAATATCTTTGGCCCGTAGTACAAAGATGAACAGGTATTGATATGAACATGACCAACTGGTGATACAAATGAATATCTTTTGCCCATAGTGCAAAGATGAATATTTAATTTAAGATGTATATTGATTGATGTTACAAGGATAAAACATTGATGATGGACTTTTAAATTTATAGATGATAGTAGATTTCATTCTCTACTTAACTCTTCTATTGAATTGTTGTTTCCACTGCAGTTGTTGATCTAAAACTTGTTGTCTATTATATTCTATCAGATTTTTCCCAGTTGAAGACCAAGGATAATTTGTTGTACATTATCTTAGTCATAATATTTTTTACTGGGCTAGTTGAGCTCACCCTTTTCCTTTTTGTTCCATTTTTCTTCTCACGAAGCGAGAACATAACAAGAACCAGTCGGGGTATAGAGTGATGGTCCTAGATAGTTGTTTTAGCAGTCCTCACTATTTTTGTAAAATAATGCATCAATAATTGTAATGAGGACTTTATTTGGGTGTGGATATTGTCTAGAAGACAATATTGTATTTAAACTCACAGTATGTGTTGTCGTATTTTGCACGACAATTGTATTAATAAAGTTGTATTTGTTTTATGTACCATGTATTTGGCAATTCGGAATGGATGATGTATACCTATTTTGGGGGCGTCACATTGTTTATATAGATATAGCAAGTACAAATACTACACCTTATAAATTCAAGTGTAGTTGTGTATATGTTTGAGAAGTTCTGAGTTTATCTCATTGTCCTATTGTGTATATAGAGTGTAAAGTAGACCAATTTCAAGCAATCCAAAATACATACATACAAGTAAGATTTATTTATAATAATTTATATGATACACATAATATAATATATCAAAACAAAAGATAATAATTTGGTGTTTTATTTTCTAAACTGGAATAATAAAGCTACCCAATAAAAGAATAATTTTAACAGTAAAAAATCACAACAAACGTGAATCAAAATGCAGACAAAAACCAAATTTCTCATACTTAACCAAATTCTCACTTTTCTTAAAAAATGATGAATCAGTAACACTAACCCAAAAAATATATAAAAACATATATAGAATGACAAATACAAAAGATTTAAACTAACATAACAGAGATGCATTAATATTTTTAAACTACGAATTACAACACTACTCTCCCACCCCAGTAATATAAAAGGATATTTGATATCTTTAGGACCACTAACAGTGATGTCCTACCAATTGGTGATGTTTATTCAGTCAAAGTAATAATTATTCTTTTATTTGTTTAACTCTCAATTTGAAAAATAATTAAATAAGCATAGACTAATATTTATTACCAACTACCAAGAGGCAAGAATAAACATAACCAGAAATGAACTTTTTATTAATGAAAATTATATAATATACAAAATATAAAAATTAAACGAAGATGATATTAACTACGAATATTGAACGAAGATTATATTCCTTACGAATATTGAACGAATATAATATTCATACGAATACGAAAAATAACATCTCTTCAGAATATGAAATAAATAATACTTCTTACCTCAGAAGAAGACTGGATACTAGAATAGTGAAGTAGCAGAATTCGCTTCTTCTTTTTCTCTATAGCTTCTATCTCTATAATTGCTCTTGTGAGACTTAGTGAATTGGTGAGAACGAAGGAAGAATGAGCTTCAATTTATAGAAAAATATAGTTTCGATAATTGCACGTTTTGGGGCTAGAAATATTACAGTATAATACCTTCATCTTTTCCTTCATTTTTAATTTATTCCTACAAGTATTATCAAACTTGCACCACCTCCCCTTATACTATATCATGTGAATCAATAGTACAATCATGTGACTCGATAGTTCTATACATGTGAAAAAATAATTACAGTATAGTACCCTCATCTATATCTCCATTTTAAATTTAGTCATGCAAGTATTATCAATCTTACACCACCTCCCCTAATAGTACATACATGTGAATTAATAGTACACACATGTGATCACATAGTTATAAGCATGTGAATTAATAGCAATTAATTGCTCATTTATCTGATTAATTATCCGATTGGCCAATATAACTTCTAGACATCAATTATTATCGAAATAAATGTCGATTTCCACTAACACTAATAATCCCAACATAATGTAACTATAAATTTCATCTTTAATCAACACGAACTTATTCATCATTAATATTAGAACTCACAATATTTAACAACCAGGTCGTTCCCAGGAAAGATGGGGCTTTAACTCTATCTCCATCCTTTGTAAGTCATACAAAATGGGCCTTTACGTTGACAATATCTCACTCGTACCCGCATATGATCTTCTACTCAATGCGTCAGCTACTATGTTCCCTTTTCCAGGATGGTATTGAATGGTATGATCGTAATCTTTCAACAACTCAAGCTAACATCATTGCCGCATGTTGAGTTCCTTTTGAGTGAAGAAATATTTGAGGCTTTTATGATCTGTATAGATCTACACCTTCTCTCTATACAGGTAATGCCTCCAAATATTAAGTGCAAAAACGATAGCTGCCAACTCTAGATCATGAGTAGGATAATTCCTCTAATATTCTTTGAGTTATCTTGAGGCATAGTCTATGAGTTTCCCATGTTGCATGAGAACACATCATAACCCTTTGCCTGAAGCATCACTGTAGATGACAAATTCCTCCGAGCCATATAGTATTGTCAGAACAGGTGCTGAAATGAGTCTCCTCTTGAGTTCTTGAAAACTCTTCTCACATTCCTTGCTCCAACCGAATTTTGTATCTTTTCGAGTCAGCTGAGTTAATTGAGTAGTGATTCAAGAAAACTCTTCTACGAATCTCTGATAATAACCAGCTAAGCCGAGAAAGCTACGTACTTCGGTCACTTACTTAGGTTGCTCCCAGCTTTGAATTGCTTCAATCTTTGTCGGGTCAACAGATATTCCATGATTTGATACCACGTGCCCAAGGAATGCTACTGTGACGCCCCCAAAACAGGTATACATTACCCATATTGAGTCGCCAAATACATGGTACAGAATACAAATACAAACTTAATTATACAACTGTCGTGTAAAATACGACAAAACATAAGCTGAGAGTTTTAATAAGAATATTGTCATCTAGACAATATCCACACTCAATGGAGTCCTCATTATATTTATTGTTACAATATTTTATAGAATAGTGAGGACTACTAAAATAACCATCTGGACCGTCAATCCGTTCCCTGACTAGTCCCAGCTATATTCTCATTTGTTGAAGAAAACAGTGAAAGAAAGGGTGAGCTCAACTAGCCCAGTAAGAAATATTATGAATAAGATAATGCAGAATAAATTATCCTTAGCTTTCAACAGTATAACAACTGATAGAATACAATAGACAACAAGTTTAACTACATCGGAATAAGCAATCCATTAGAAGAGTAAAGTAGAGCATGATATCTATTATCTTCTATTATTTAAAATGTTTTCATCAATTTTTATCGCTGAGACTCAGCTTAATAAATAAACCATATCATCGAATCTTCCCTGCACTACGGGACAATGATATTCATTAAATCATCAATGGTCATGACTATATTGAATAATCTCTGGTCATAATTATACCAAAAACTGTCCATCAATGCACTACAGGCCACTAAGGACTTTCACCACATCATTCGTCACATTACGGTTATTATTATACCGAATAATCCCTAATCATAATCATACCAAGTTCATCTATGCACGTAAGCCAAAGATGACTTTCATCACCATATAAGCATAAGGATGATGACAATGACATAATAATTCAATAAAACAAGTTCAAGGAAAAATTTTAAATATTTATAATTTAATTTATCCAGAAATCAATAACGTCCAAATTGTCAACATGATACTGCTTTGTGGAGTAAAATTTAAGAATAATATTCATGTACCAAAAATAATCTGGACAAAAAAAAATATTTTTTGAGTGAATAGTACTTCAGGAATAGTACCCCGTGAATAGTACCCGACATGAAAAGTGTCCCGAATACCCGAGTGAATGATACTAGAATGAATAGTAATCGGGTGAATAGTAACCCGTGAATAGTACTCCGGCACGAAAAGTACCTCGAATACTCGAGTGAATAATACTAGAGTGAATAGTAACTGGGTGAATAGTAACCCATGAATAGTAACTCGTAAAAGAAAAATACCAAAGAAAATGATATTCCATGACGAGTACAAAAGAAATGATATCTCATACGAGTATAATAGAATATACAAAACTGCAAATGGATTTTCACCCGCCATGCGGTAATCCACGTAGACAGATCATTTCCACAATTTAATAAAAAATGAATACAAAAGGTCATTCACCATTCATACGGTAATCTACATAGACAGGTTATTCCAACAGAATAATAAAGAATGGAATAACAGAAGAATTCACCAAGCATGCGATAGACCGTATAGACAAGTTATTCCCAACAGAATAATAAAGAATGGAACCAGGTCATGCATAATCCGTACAGATAAGATATTCTAACAGAATAATAAAGAATGGAACAAGGTCATGCGTAATCCGCACAGACATGATATTCCAACAGAATAATAAAGAACGGAACCAAGTCATGCGTAATCCGCACAGACAGGATATTCCAACAGAATAATAAAGAATAGAATAACAACAAAATTCACCAGGCATGCGATAGACAGCACATACAGGTTATTCCAATATAATAATAGAGAATAGAATAACATAAGAATTTCACCATGTATGCAGTACTTCGAATAGACGGGTTATTCCAATATAATAATAAAGAATGGAATAACAACCCTTACGAGTATTGAAAGAAAATAACTCTCTTCATGAATACGAAAGAATTATATCCCTTACCTCAAAAGAAGACTGGATACTAGAATAGTGAGGTAACAGATTTCTCTTCTTCTTTCTCTCCATAATAATTGCTCTATAGCTTTAGTGAATTGGTGAGAAATGAAAGAAGAATGAGCTTCTATTTATAGAAAAATATAGTTTCGATAATTACACATTTTGGGGCTCAAAATATTACAGTATAATACCTTCCTCTTTTTCTTTATTTTTAATTTAGTCCTGCAAGTATTATCAAACTTGCACCACCTCCCCTAATAGTAAATAATGTGAATCAATAGTTCAATCATGTTAATTAATAGTTATAATCATGTGAAAATACGAATTACAGTATAGTACCTCCATCTATACCTCCATTTTTAACTTAGTCATGTAAGTATTATCAATCTTGCACCACCTCCCCTAATAGTACAAGAATGTGAATCAATAGTACACACATGTAAAAAAATAGTTATAATCATGTGAATTAATAGCAATTAATTGCTCATTTATCCGGTGAATTACCTAATTGGTCAATATAACCTCCAGACATCAATTATTATCGAAATAAATGTCGATTTCCACTAACACTAATAATTCCAACACAATGGAAATATCCATTTTATCTTTAATCAACACGAACTTATTAATCATTAATATTATAATTCACAATATTTAACAACCAGGTCGTTCTCAGGAAAAAAGGGCTTTCCGATAAGGATTTCTCCTTATTGGCGCGCAATTAGGTGACCAAACCTCTCCTTGACAGAACTTCTAGACATTATCAATATTGTAAATAATAATATGAATAACTTTTTCGTCTCAATTATTGATTTAATAATATATATTATGCACATGAGACTGTGACAATAATAGAATTAATAATATGAGAGATATAATGAAGCAATTACTGTAGCAATAATTGAGTCTAACTGAGTGAATTCTCACGTAAGCATTAATAACCAATACAGTGTGCTACTATGCAACCACGCGTATTACTGTACTTTTACTACCGGGTAGTTCAACAATTTTAACGGTAACACTTTCACCATTATTTTTAATAAAAGATAATTTTGTCGTTTTCTTACTACGACAATACTTCCGTTGTGGGGTCCACCAATGATTGTGTCGTCGTATGAATATTTCCTGTTAAAACGAATATTCTCCGACCAATCGAATATTATATAACCACTTGCTTACTTTGCAAAATTTGTAAATATTACCCACAACTATAACATTATATCAAATCCACACCATAATATTCAAAAAAAAATATTTCGAGAAATTTAAATCTTTATTCATAAAATCTGGGGTCTCACAGCTACTTCCTCAAGCCAGAACTCGCATTTCTTTAACTTGGCATATAGCTTGTTTTTACGAAGCTTTTGAAGTATCAGCCTCAAGTATTGATCATGGTCTTCACGGGTTTTGGAGTATATGAGGATGTCATCAATAAAGACGACCACAAAGTGATCCAAATATTCCTTGAATACTCGGTTCATCATGTCCATGAAGGCAGCAGGAGCATTAGTCAATCCAAAGGACATGACTAGGAATTCATAATGCCCGTACCGAGTTCTGAAATCAGTCTTTGGAATGTCATCAGGTTTAATCTTTAACTGGTGATATCCGGAACAAAATTCAATTTTTGAAAAGAATTTGGCACCTAGCACCTTATCAAACAAAGCATCAATACGACGTAACAGGTACCTATTTTTGATGGTGACATGATTCAACTCCCGATAATCAATACAAAGTCGCATACTTCCATCTTCTTTCTTTACGAATAAAACAGGAGCACCTCAAGGAGACGTACTAGGACGAATGAAACTGATGTCTAACAATTCCTGTAGTTGGGTTTTTAACTCCTGAAGTTCAATAGGAGCCATTCGATATGGGGCTTTGGAAATGGATTTTGTACCAGATTCAAGGTCGATACAAAATTCAATTTCACGCTCTGGGGATAGGCCAGGAAGTTCTTCAGGGAATACGTCAGGAAATTTATTAACAATAGAAATATCATTCAAATATGACGTATATTTATTTAAATCCGTGACATGGGCTAAGAAAGCTTGACATCCATTTTTCAATAAACGAATAGCTTTATGACTTGATATGACAGTGATTGACTTTAGTGATTTGGTTGCTTGAATTCACATAATAGGTTGGTTAGAAATATGAAAGCTAACCACCTTACGAAAATAATCGGTTTTAGCATGATGAGTAGTTAACCAATCAATCCCTAAAATTACATCAAATGCAAGTATTTTCAAAGAGATAAGATCGACAGGTAATGTACGGTTACCGATTTGAATCAAACAAGACTTATAAATAGTGGATGTAATGAAGGTTTCTCCCAACGGAGTTCCAACAGATAAGTCAAAGTCTAATTTCTCTAGATTCAAATTTAAACGTTGAGCGCAAGTAAGAGAAATAAAGGAATGGGTAGAACCGGTATCAAATAAGGTATATACTTCGCTAGAGTTTATGATAAGCTTACCCGTTACCACGTCGTTCCGATTCCTTACTTTTTGGGAGGTTACGACAAACGCTCTCCCTTGAACTACTGGTTTTGTCTTGTCTAGGACGGCCTTTGATGCCTCCATCCTAGCTGGACTTAACTTTGGTGCATGACAAAATCGGGCTAGGTGACCTTCTTTTTCACAATTGTAACACGCTTTGGACTGCATCGCGGAGTTTGTACTGATATGCCCCTCCCCTCCGCATTTGTAACATACGATCAGCGATCGTTCTCATTCCTTAACAACAGGTGCTGGTGCTGACGTCTTTCCATCATTATTGAATCTCCTCTTCTTGAAATGTCAACTCATATTGTATTGGTCATGATTACCACCAAGATGGTTACCATTTCTGGCATGTTGATTCCCTCCACGTTTGTTGTCACCGCTTCAGTGACTGCAACCACAGGTAGTATCACTTTGCCGGCTGATATCTCTTAGTTGAGTTGACTCATTATCATGCTCCGATAACTGAGCCCTATTTACAACATCTGAATACAAACACAGTTTGTGAGAAATTAGGTATTGACATATCTCGAGTTTCAAACCACTTAGAAACATCCGCGTCATTCTCTCCTCATTATCAACCAAGTGGGACGTAAACCGGGACAACTCAGCAAACTTAGCTTCGTACTGTGACACGGTCATATTGTTTTGCTCCAGCTTGATAAACTCTACCTCCTTCATATGGCAAATACTTTCTAGAAAGTACTTGTCGTTGAACAGTTTTTGGAACTTCTCCCAAGACATCTTCAATGCGGCAGGCTGAGTACGCTTTACAGATTCTCACCAGTAATCTGCCTCTGCTCACAGCATGAAAGTGGAAAAGGGAACCTTTTGTTCCTAATAGCATCGCAAGACATCAAATATCTTGGTGATCTACTTTATCCACATCTCCACCTTAAGTAGTTTTGGCTCTCCAAAAAACTTCGGTGGTCCCAGCTCCTTGAACTATTTAGCAGTGACCGTCCGAGAGTTGCCAGTGTTTCTACCTGCATTTTGAACAGGAGTCGCTCTCGCCTGATGTTGCATGAATTACATAAAGCCTCTGAATATTCCATCGTTCACCATTTCATCGGTTTTATTGTTTACCTGAGGATTATTGTCTTTCTGTTGCACATTATCTTGGGTATTGATCGTTGATGACTCAACGGTCTCATGTGCTTCATTATTTATCTCAACATTTTCGGATGTCATTTTTAAATACTGTCACAAAATAAGGGTTAATTGACATGTCACATAGTATCCTTATACTCTGACCGACCAATTAAATACCAAATAAACTTAGGTAGGTTATACTAGCGAAGGAATTCCCTGTCTCTCCCCTCCTAGTTCTTGTCTCACATCTCAGTCAAGGATCATATCCCTAAGCTTTGATACCAAATGTGACGCCCCCAAAATAGGTATACATGAGCTGAGAGTTTTTACACGAATATTGTTTTCTAGACAATATCCAAACTCAAATAGAGTCCTCAATATATTTATTATCACACTATTTCATAGAATAGTGAGGACTACTAATGCAACCATCTGGACCGTCACTCCGTTCCCTGACTAGTCTCGGTTACGTTCTCATTTCCAGAAGAGAACAATAAAAGCAAAAGGGTGAGCTCAACTAGCCCAGCAAGAAATATTATGACAAAGATAATGCAGAATAAATTATCATTAGCCTTCAACAGTGTTAAACTGATAAAATACATAAACATCAAGTTTAACTGCAGCGGGACAAGCAATCCATTAAAAGAGTCAAGTAGAGCATGATATCTACTATCTTCTATGATTTAAAAAGTTTTTCATCAACATTATCGCTGAGACTCAGCTTAATAAATAAATCACATCCTCGAATCATCCCTGCACTACGGGCCAAGGATATTCATGTAATCATCAATGGTCATGATTAAACCGAATAATCCCTGGTCATAACCATACCAACAAATTTCCATCAATGCACTACGGGCCAATGAGGACTTTTACCACATCATTTGTAACATTACGGGTCATGATTATACCGAATGATCCCTGGTCATAATCATACCAATCAACAGTCCATCTATGCACGTAAACCAAAGATGACTTTCATCATAATATAAGCATGAGGATGATGACAATGATATAAGAATTAATCAAACAAAATCAAGGATAAATATTAAAGACTTTAAATTTATACAAAGTTTAAAAATATCCAAATTGTCAATATGATACTGCTTTTTGGAGTATAATTCAAGAATAATTTTCATGTATCAAAAATAATTTGGACAGAAAAAAAATATATTTTTTGGGTGAATAGTACCCCGTGAATAGAACCCTGTGAATAGTACTTCAGGAATAGTACCTCGTGAATACTACCTTGACATAAAAAGTATCCCAAATACCCGAGTGAATAATATTCGGGTGAATAGTAATTAGGTGAATAGTAACCCGTGAATAGTAACTCGTGAATAGTACTCCGGCATGAAAAGTGCCCCAAATACCTGAGTGACTAATATTTGAGTGAATAGCAACTGGGTGGATAGTAACTCGTGAATAGTAACTCATGAATAGTACTCTGGCATAAAAAGTTTAATAATTATCAAGAAAGCTCAAAATAATATTTCCATAAAAAGATACTAGATGAAGCACAAATTTCAAGGATATTCTACTAATTTTACGGAGTATAGAAGCAATACTTTAACAGAATGAGTGTATATTCAGGAATACGAGACGAAATAATATTACTCACATACACTAGAGTATGGAAGAAAATATTATTTCTACGAATACTGAAAAAAAAATATCCCTTACCTCAGAAGAAGACTGGATACTGGAATAGTGAGGTAGCAGACTTCTCTTCTTCTTTCTCTCTATAGCTTCTCTCTCTATAGCTTCTCTCTATAATTGCTCTTGTGAGTCTTAGTGAATTGGTGATAATGAAGGAAGAATGAGCTTCTATTTATAGGAAAACATAGTTTCGATAATTGCATATTTTGGGGCTCAAAATATTACAGTATAATACCTTCATCTTTTCCTTCATTTTTAATTTAGTCCTGCATGTATTATCAAACTTGCACCACCTCCCCTAATAGTATATCATGTGAATCAATAGTACAATCATGTGAACCAATAGTTCTATACATGTGAAAAAAATAATTACTGTATAGTACCTTCATCTATACCTCCATTTTTAATTTAGTCATGCAAATATTATCAATCTTTCACCACCTTCCCTAATAGTACACACATGTGAATCAATAGTACACATATGTGAACACATAGTTATAAGCATGTGAATTAATAGCAATTAATTGCTCATTTATTCGATTAATTACCTGATTGGCCAATATAACTTCCAGACATCAATTATTATCGAAATAAATGTCGATTTCCACTAATACTAATAATCCCAACATAATGGAACTATCAATTTCATCTTTAATCAACGCGAACTTATTCATCATTAATATTATAACTCACAATATTTAACAACCAAGTCGTTCCCAGGAAAGAGGGGGCTTTCCGATAAGGATTTCTGTGACGCCCCCAAAAAAGGTATACAACACCCATTCTGAGTCACCAAATACATGGTACAGAAACAACTATAACTTTATTAATACAATTATCGAGCAAAATACGACAAGACATAAACTGTGAGTTTAAAAACAAATATTGTCTTCTAAACAATATCAACACTCAAATAAGTCCTCATTACAATTATTGATACACTATTTTACAAAATAGTGAGGACTACTAAAAATGACATTCTAGAACCTTCATTCCATACCCTGACTAGTACTCGCTATCTCGCCTCCTGAGAAGAAAAATGGAACAAAAAGGAAAAGGGTGAGCTCAACTAGCCCAGTAAAGAATATTATGACTAAGATAATATAGAACAAATTATCATTAGTCCTCAGCAGTGAAAAATCTAATAGAATATAATAGACAACAAGTTTCAGATCAATATTCGCAGCAGATATAATAATTCATAGAAGAGTTACGGAGAGAATGAAATCTACTATTATCTATGAATTTAAAAGTCCATCATCAATATTTTATCCCTGTAACATCAATCAATAAACATCTTGAATCAAATATTCATCTTTGCACTACAGGCCAAAGATATTCAACAGTTGGTCATGTTCATCTCAATACTTGTACATTTTTGCACTACGGGCCAAAGATATTCATAAGAAATTCAACTGTCTTTGCACTACAGGCCAAAGATATTCAGTAATATCATCATTTAGGATTGAGGATGATGAAAAATATTTTAAAGAAAACGAATCCAGTGAAACAAAAGAACAAATATTAAGGATTCGTACTTTAAACAGTCCAAGTTCAAAAATACTTCATAAATAACCATAGTGGAGTAAAATTCAAGAATGTCAAAACATGGATACAATCAAAGCTAGTATCCATAATAGATATTTTGGACAAAAAATAAAATTTTAATTTTTCTGTGAATAGTGTCGTATACGTGAATAGTCTCGTATACGTGAATAGTAACCCCGACACTAAAAGATAAGAATTTCACAAGAAAAATCTTACCAATATTCCGGCATAATGATATTAGAAGAAATAATATCATTTATAAAAAAAATAACATCTCTTATCTCGAAAAGACAATACTTCTGACTATAATACTGGATACCGTGCTGAAGGAAACTTGTACCGTATAGCAACACTCTAAGTATCAAAATACTCATAAGAATACGCTCGATAATATAGAGAGAGAAGATTTCAATTTTTGGTGTGATTTTTAATTCTAACCTAATCACCCTACTTATAAGAAATTGCTTAGAACACCAAAGCAGAAAATTTAATAAAATATTAATATAATTATATAAATTTCCTACGCACACCAAAAAAACTGAATTCAACATGTTTACCACTCATATGGGGACCACCCAAGCGTACAAAATGTTTTTCTTTTAAAAAGAATTTAAAACTTTAAAAAAATATTTATTCTGGAACTTCAGAACTTCAATAATTCATAATAAATAGCTCTTTTATCAGAAAAATTCAAATCTTATGTCCATTCCATAGAAAATTTAATTCTCTACAACTTTACAGAAGAAAGTTTTTCCAAATTCCAAACAAAAATTGACCGAAATCCACAGACGGACGATTTTGCAGGCTATAATCAAATTTCAATCAAGAAATGGTGTTCACCGACATGTTTAAAATATTTTTAACATTTATTGTAACAAAAATACTCTTCCTCCTCATTTATTCATATATCCCATATTCATTGTAAAGATATCACCATTATTATATTATTATAATATAATAATATATTTAAATGAATTATTTTATCAGAAAAAGATAAAATATTTATTTTCAATAATTTTCACATTAAAAATTTTCTCCATCTATATCCACATAAAATGAATATTTTCCTCATCATATAAATCAATAATTAATTATTCACAAATAATATTACAGAATCACAATACTGACAACCAGGCAATTCCCAGGAAAGAGGAGGCTTTTCAACAAGGATTTCTCCTTACTGGCGCGCAATTAGGTGACCAAACCTCTCCTTAGATAGAACTTTCTAGATATTGCCAATAATGCTATCTAATAATATTATTCAAATAATATGAATTATTAATTTGATAAAGAAAAATACTGTGCAGTGATAATTATTAAAATAACAATAATATAAAATATCAACATAGCAATTATTGAATCAATAAAATAAAATATTAAACATTAATTACTGTAACAATTATTGAGTAGTGCCTTCTTACGTAAGAATCAATAATTGGTACAATATCGTGTGCTACTATATTTTAATCACCGAGTATTTCAACAGTATTAACGGTAACAACTACGCCGTTATTTATAAACAACTTATACTTATCTTTTTCTTCATCCAATCGCTTTCCGTTATGGCGCCCACACAAGGCTGCGCCATCGTACGAATATTTCCCGACAGCAAAAATATTCCACGCCCAAACGAATATTCCCCGACTACAATGAATATTTTACAACCACTTGCTTATTTAAAATATTTGCGCATTCTGCCCATAACTAACCACATTAATCAAATCAACTCTTACTATTTCAAAATAATAAATAGATGAAATTCAATTTTATTAATAATAAGTTGGGGTCTTACAACCTCCCCTCTTTATAAAATTTCGTCCTCGAAATTGACGTACGTACCTGGTGTTTCGAAAAAGTGAGGATACCTCGCTTTCATTTTCATTTCCAACTCCCAGGTCATTTCCTCTATAGCATGGTTTCTCCACAAAACTTTGACTTGTGGTATGACCTTTGTACGTAAGACATGCTCCTTCCTATCCAAGAACTTAACAGGTACCTCCTCGTACGTTAAGTCTTCGGCTATCTCTTCTGGTTCTAACTCAATAACGTGGTTCGGGTCTTTCACATATTTACGAAGCACAGATATATGAAAAAAATTATGAACACGAGACATGCTTAGAGGTAACGCGAGTCTATAGACCACATTTCCTACTCGGTCAAGAATCTGAAATGGACCAATAAATTATGGATTGAGCTTTCCTCTCTTCCCAAATCTTGTAACTCCCTTCCATGGAGCAACATGCAACAATACATGATCCCCAATACTAAATTCCACGTCCTTTCGATGAAGATCAGCATAACTCTTTTGTCGATCATGTGCCGTTTGTATACGTTGTCGAATCATTTGGATCTTTTTCGTAGTCATACGTACCAACTCGGGTTCCAACAATGTTTCTTCACCCACCTCATCCCAACATATTGGAAAGCGACACTTTCGTCCATATAATGCTTCAAATGGAGCCACACCTATACTTGCCTAATAACTGTTGTTGTAGGAGAATTCCACCAATAGTAAATACTTATCCCAACTCCCTTTGAAGTCTAGGACACAGAGTCTTAATAGATCTTCAAAAGTTTGAATAGTCCTCTCTGATTGTCTGTCCGTTTGAGGATAGTATGCCGAACTAAATTGTAAATACGTCCCCCATAGCTTTTTGCAAGCTAACCCAAAATCGTGAAGTGAATCTTGGGTCACGATCCGAAACTATGGATACTGACATGCCATGAAATCTCATAATTTCATTTACATACATACGAGCAAGACATTCAAGGGAATAAGTCTCCCGTATTGTTAAGAAATGAGCAGACTTGGTTAATCTATCAACAATAACCCAAATAGCATTTATACCTTGAGAAGCCGTGGGAAGACCCATAACGAAATCCATGGTAATGTGTTCCCACTTCCATTTTGGAATCTCAAGTGGTTGCAATGGACCCTTTGGCACTTGATGTTCCGCCTTTACACGTTGACAAGTTAAACACCTCGAGATAAACTTTGCAATCTCTCTCTTCATATTGTTCCACCAAAATACATGTCGAAGATCACGATACATTTTGGTACTTCCAGGATTGTAAGACCCCAAATAATTAATAAATGAAATTTAATTTCCTTTAATTATTATTTTGAATAGTAAGGGTTGATTTGAATAATGTGGATAGTTATGGGTAAAATACGCAAACATTTCAAAATAAGCAAGTGGTTATAAAATATTCATTGTTGTCGGGGAATATTCGTTTGGTCGTGGAATATTCGTACTGTCGGGGAATATTCGTACGACGGCGCAGCCATGTGTGGGCCCCATAACGGAAAGCGATTGGAGGAAGAAAATGACAAATATAAGCTGTTTAAAAATAACGGCGTAGTTGTTACCGTTTACACTGTTGGAATACCTGGTGGTTAAAATACAGTAATACGCGTTGTTGCACAGTAGCACACGGTATTGCACAATATTTTGAATTATTGATCCTTACGTAAGAAGGCACTACTCAATAATTGCTACAGGAGTTACTGTTCATTACTTTATTGATTCAATAATTGCTGCGTTGATATTTATATTATTATTGTTTTAATAATTGTCATTGCACAGTATTTTCCATTATCAGATCAATAATTCATATTATTTGAATAATATTATCAGATAACATTATTGGCAATGTCTAGAAAGTTCTGTCAAGGAGAGGTTTGGTCATCTAATTGCGCGCCAGTAAGGAGAAATCCTTATTGGAAAGCCCCCTCTATCCTGGGAACGGCCTGGTTGTCAGTACTGTGATTCTGTAATATTATTTTTGAATAATTAATTATTGATTATTATGATAAAGAAAATATTTATTTTATGTGGATATAGATGGAGAAAATTTTTAATGTGACAATTGTTGAAAATTAATATTTTATCTTTTTCTGATAAAATAATATATTATTTTAATAATATATTAACGATGATATTTTTACAATGAATGTGGGATATATGAATATATGAGGAGGTAGAGTATTTTTGTGGCATTAAATGTTTAACATATGTTTTGTGTGTCGGTGGACACAATTCTTGACCGAAAATTGATTGTAGACTGTAAAATCACTCGTTTATGGATTTCGGATAATTTCTGTTTGGAATTTGAAAAAACTTCCTTCTGCAAAGTTGTAGTGAATTGAAATTCCTATAAAAAGTCACGAGATTCGAATTTTCTGACAAAGGAGCTATTTATTGTGAATTATTGAAGTTCTGGAGTTCCGAAATAATTGATTTTTGGAAGTTTAATTATTATTTTCAACAAAAACGTTTTTCAAAGGTTGGTGGGCATCTTTAACATGTGTTTGATGGCTAAAATCAGATTCCTTGGTGGTTGGCTTGAATGTTTTGTAAATATTAATATTATATTAATTTAGTCTCCTTTGGCGTTCTAACATTTTCCTATAAATAGAGGGCTAAGTTAGAATTGAAAATCACACCAGAAACAAAGTTTTCTCTCTTTCTCTCTCTATATTATCGAGCGTATCCTTGTGAGTATACTTTGAGTGTTGCTATACGGTGCGAGTTTCTGTCAGCACTATACCGAAATTCAGTCAAAAGTACGGCTATTTTGAGGTAAGGGATGTTATTTTCTTCTCAAATGATATTTTTTCTTCAATATCATTATGCCGGAATATTGGTGAACTTTTTTTATCAAATTTGGAACTTTTTGTGCCGGAGTTACTATTCACGTATACGGTACTATTCACGTATAGGGCACTATTCACGAATACGGCACTATTCACAGAAAAATTATTTTTTTTCTTTTCGTCCAAAATATCTATTGTGGATACTAGCTTTGATTGTATCCATGTTTTGATCATTCTTGAATTTTACACCACTATGATTATTTTTTAGGTATTTTTGGACATGGATAAAATAAAGTACGAATCCTTAATCCTTAATCCTTGTCATTTTGTTTCACTGGATTCGTTTCTTTAAAAATATTTTTATCATCTTCAGTCTTAAAGGATGTTATTATTGAATATCTTTAGCATGTAGTGCAAAGATGAATGATTTCTGATGAATATCTTTGGCCCGTAGTGCAAAGATGAACAGGTGTTTAGATGAACATGACCAACAGATGAATATCCTTGGCCTGTAGTGCAAGGATGAATATATGATTCAAGATGTGCATTGATTGATGTTACAGGGATAAAAATACTGTTGATGGACTGTTAAATTCATAGACATTAGTAGATTTCATCCTCTACGTAACTCTTCTATGAATTAATATTTTCCGCTGCGAATATTGATTTAAAACTTGTTGTCTATTGTATTCTATTAGATTTTTTCCCTGTTGAAGGCTAACGATAATTTGTTGTATATTATCTTAGTCATAATATTCTTTACTGAGCTAGTTGAGCTCACCCTTTTCCTTTTTGTTCCATTTTTCTTCTCAGGAGACGAGAATATAGCAAGTACGAGTCGGGGTATGAATTGATGATCCTTGAGAGAGTTGTTTAGTAGTCCTCACCATTTTTGTAAAATAATATATCAATAATTGTATTGAGGACATAGTTGGGTATGTATATTGTCTAGATGACAATGTTTATGTTCAAACTCACAGTTTATGGGTTGTAAAAGTTGTGGTTGTTTCTGTACCATGTATTTGGCGACTCAAAATGGGTTGGATGGAATGGACCTATTTTGGGGGCGTCACAGTTGGTATCAGAGCTTAGGGATATGATCTCTGGCGGAGATCGGGGAATAGAACTAGGAGGGGAGAGACGAGTAATTCCTTCGCTAGTGTGTCCTACCTAAGCTTATTTGTTAGTTGGTCAGTATATAGGGATATTATGTGATATGTGATTTGCTTAATTAACCCTTGTTTTATGGCAGTATTTAAGAATGGCAACCGAGAATGTTAACAGTGGAGTTAATGAGACCGTGGAGATGTCTGTACTTACTAACGAGGAGAACGTGCAACAGGCTGGCAATGTTCCTCCTGTGAACAACACCACTGATCAGACGATGAACGACGCAATGTTTAGAAGCTTTTTGCAGTTCATGCAAAATCAGACGAGGGAGACACGTGTTCAAAATACAGGAGGAAATGATAACAATTCACGGGTTGTCACAGCCAAGCAGTTCAAAGAGTTGGGACCACCAGAATTTAAGGGAAAGCCAGATCCGATCATGGCGGAGACATGGGTCAAGCAAATTACCAAGATATTCGATGTCTTGAAATGTACGGAGGAACAGAAGGTTCCATTCGCCACCTTTATGTTCCGTGGCGAGGCAGACTACTGGTGGGAGTCTGTGAAGCGTACCCATCCAGCCGCACTCAGCATGTCTTAGGAGACGTTTCAGAAACTATTTAATGACAAATACTTTCCTGAAAGTGTTCGTCATATGAAGAAAGTGGAGTTCATCAGATTAGAACAAAATAACATGACGGTGTCTCAGTATGAGGCAAAGTTTGCAGAGTTATCCAGGTTTGCACCTCATTTGGTGGAGAATGAGGAACATATGACGCGGATGTTTCTGAGAGGTTTGAAACCCGGCATACGACAATATCTCATCTCTCATAAATTTTCTCTCTATTCAGATGTTGTTAACAGGGCTCAATTGTTGGAGCGAGATAACGAGTACGGTCAACCGAGGTACCACAATCAGGATCATACCGGAGATAGCAGTCAACAAAATAACGATAACCAGTGGAGAAAGAAAAAGACAGACAAAAATGGTAACCACTTTGGTGGTAATCATGGCCATGAAAATAGAAGAAGCGAGTCAGGAGGAGATTTTAAACAGAGGAGATTTAACAACGACCATGTGAAGACGACAGTGCCGGCAGCAACTGGTTCTAAGGGAGGAGAAAGACCACTGGTCATATGCTACAAATGCGGGAAAGAGGGACATATCAGTCCAAACTGCCCACAACAGTTCAAGGTATGCTATAATTGTGGAAAGGAAGGACATATCGCTCGAGATTATACGGTAGCAAAACCTAGTTCAGCGGGGACGGTGACTCAAAAGACTGTCCCAGAAAAGCCAAAGTCAATGGTTCCTGGAAGAGCGTTTGTTGTGACTGGTCAACATGCGAGGAACCCAAACGAGGTGATCACGGGTAAGCTATTTATAAATTCTTGCGAAGTTTATACCTTACTTGATACCGGTGCTACCCATTCATTTATCTCTCCTGCTTGCGCTCAACGTTTAAACTTGACTCCGGAGAAATTAGACTTTGACCTATCTGTGGAAACTCCGTTAGGAGAAACTTTTATCACATCCACTGTTTGTAAATCTTGTTTCATTCAAGTTGGCACCATCACCTTACCTGTTGACCTGATCTCTTTAAAGATACTTGTTTTTGATGTGATTTTAGGGATTGATTGGTTAACTACTCATCATGCCAAAATTGATTATTTTCGTAAGGTTGTTAGTTTTCATATTCCTAATCAACCTATTGTTCGAATTCAGGCAACTAAACCATTAAAATCAATCACTATCATATCTAATCATAAAGCTATTCGTTTATTAAAAAACGGATGTCAAGCTTTCTTAGCCCATGTTATGGATTTGAATAAAGACACGTCAAAATTGAATAATATTCCTGTTGTTATTGACTTTCCTGACGTATTTCCTGAAGAACTTCCCGGTCTACCCCCAGAACGTGAAGTTGAATTCTTTATTGATCTTGAACCTGGTACAAAGCCCATTTCTAAAACCCCATATCGAATGGCTCCTATTGAACTTCAGGAGTTAAAAGTCCAACTACAGGAGTTATTGGACATCGGTTTCATTCGTCCTAGTACATCTCCTTGGGGTGCTCCTGTTTTATTCGTAAAGAAGAAAGACGGGAGTATGCGACTTTGTATTGACTATCGGGAATTGAACCATGTCACCATCAAGAATAGGTATCCTCTACCTCGTATTGATGACTTGTTTGACCAGTTGCAAGGAGCACAATTCTTTTCAAAAATCGATCTTCGTTCTGGATATCATCAGCTGAAAATTAGAACTGAGGATATTCCAAAGACTGCCTTCAGAACTCGGTATGGGCATTATGAATTCTTAGTC
The DNA here is from genome assembly GCA_020205505.1 of Panax japonicus. NCBI lineage: Eukaryota > Viridiplantae > Streptophyta > Magnoliopsida > Apiales > Araliaceae > Panax > Panax japonicus. The sequence continues at coordinate 33,027,931 of CM035093.1, read as the reverse complement.
ATGTCTTTTGGATTGACTAATGCTCCTGCTGCTTTTATGGATATGATGAACCGAGTATTCAAAGATTATTTGGATCAATTCGTTGTTGTCTTTATTGATGACATCCTCATATATTCCAAAAGCCGTGAAGATCATGAGCACCATTTGAAGCTGGTACTCCAAAGGCTTTGTGAAAACAAGTTATATGCTAAGTTGAAGAAATGCGAGTTCTGGCTTGAGGAAGTAGCATTCCTTGGGCACGTGGTGTCAAAAAATGGAGTATCTGTTGACCCGACGAAGATTGAAGAAATACAAAGTTGGGAGCAATCGAAGTCGGTCACTGAAGTACGTAGCTTTTTGGGCTTAGCTGGTTATTATCGGAGATTCGTGGAAGGGTTTTCTCGAATTGCTACTCCATTAACTCAGCTAACTCGGAAGGATACAAAATTCGTATAGAGCGAGGAATGCGAGAAGAGTTTCCAAGAGCTTAAGAGGAGACTTATTTCGGCACCTGTTCTAACAATACCATCTGGTTCGGATGGATTTGTTATCTACAGCGATGCTTCAGGCAAATGGTTAGGATGTGTTCTCATGCAACGTGGGAAAGTCATAGCCTATGCCTCGCGACAACTTAAAGAGTATGAGAGGAATTATCCTACTCATGATCTAGAGTTGGCAACAGTCGTTTTCGTGCTAAAGATCTGGAGGCACTATCTATACGGGGAGAATGTGGAGATATATTCAGATCATAAAAGCCTCAAATATTTCTTCACTCAAAAAGAACTCAACATGCGGCAACGACGTTGGCTCGAGTTGTTGAAAGATTATGACCACACTATTCAATACCATCCTGGAAAAGCGAACGTGGTAGCTGACGCATTGAGTAGAAGATCATATGCAAGAATGAGTGCAATGATGTCAAGTATACGCATAGAGCCAACTTTAATAGAAAAAGTTAAGGTTGCTCAAGCCAGCGATCCGGAGCTGATGCATATGAAGACGAAAGTACAAGAAGGTGCCATTCCAGAAGCGAGAATTGATGAAGAAGGAATACTTCGAGTCCACTCCAGACTTTGTGTTCCTAACGATTCTGATTTGAAGTACAAGATCATGATGGAGGCACATAATACACCGTTTGCAATTCATCCTGGAAGTACCAAAATGTATCGTGATCTTCGACATACATTTTGGTGGAACAATATGAAGAGAGAGATTGCAAAGTTTATTTCAACGTGTTTAACTTGTCAACGTGTAAAGACGGAGCATCAAGTGCCAAAGGGTCCATTGCAACCACTTGAGATTCCGAAATGGAAGTGGGAACACATTACTATGGATTTCGTTACGGGTCTTCCTACGGTTTCTCAAGGCATCAATGCTATTTGGGTTATTGTTGATAGATTAACCAAGTCTGCTCATTTCTTGCCGATACGGGAGACTTATTCCTTGAACGTCTTGCTCAAATGTACGTAAATGAGATTGTAAGATTGCATGGCATGCCAGTATCTATAGTTTCGGATCGTGACCCAAGATTTACTTCAAGATTTTGGGTTAGCTTGCAAAAAGCTATGGGTACGGAGTTACGATTCAGTTCGGCATACCATCCTCAAACGGACGGACAATCAGAGAGGACTATTCAAACTCTTGAAGATTTATTAAGACTATGTGTCCTAGACTTCAAGGGCAGTTGGGATAAATATTTACCATTGGTGGAATTCTCCTACAACAACAGTTATCAGGCAAGCATTGGTGTGGCCCCATTTGAAGCATTGTATGGACGAAAGTGTCGCTCTCCAGTATGTTGGGACGAGGTGGGTGAAGCAACATTGTTGGGACCTGAGTTAGTACGTATGACTACAGAGAAGATCCAAACGATTCGACAACGTATACAAACGGCACAAGATCGACAAAAGAGTTATGCGGATCTTCATCGAAAGGACGTAGAATTTAGTGTTGGGGATCATGTATTGTTGCGTGTTGCCCCATGGAAGGGAGTTACAAGATTCGGGAAGAGAGGAAAGCTTAATCTACGATTTATTGGTCCGTATCAAATTCTTGATCGAGTAGGTAATGTAGCCTATAGACTCGCGTTACCTCCAAGTATGTCTCGTGTTCATAATGTTTTTCATATATCTGTGCTTCGTAAATATGTGAAAGACCCGAACCACGTCATTGAGTTAGAACCGGACGAGATAGCCGAAGATTTAACGTATGAGGAGGTACCTGTCAAGATCTTGGATAGGAAGGAGCATGTCCTACGCACGAAGGTAATACCACAAGTTAAAGTTTTGTGGAGGAATCATGCTATAGAGGAAATGACCTGGGAGTTGGAAAAGGAAATGAAAGCGAGGTATCCTCACCTTTTCGAAACACCAGGTACGTATGTCAATTTCGAGGACGAAATTTCATAAGGAGGGGAGGTTGTAAGACCCCAAATAATTAATAAATGAAATTTAATTTCCTTTAATTATTATTTTGAATAGTAAGGGTTGATTTGAATAATGTGGATAGTTATGGGTAAAATACGCAAACATTTCAAAATAAGCAAGTGGTTATAAAATATTCATTGTTGTCGGGGAATATTCGTTTGGTCGTGGAATATTCGTACTGTCGGGGAATATTCGTACGACGGCGCAGCCATGTGTGGGCCCCATAACGGAAAGCGATTGGAGGAAGAAAACGACAAATATAAGCTGTTTAAAAATAACGGTGTAGTTGTTACCGTTTACACTGTTGGAATACCCGGTGGTTAAAATACAGTAATACGCGTTGTTGCACAGTAGCACACGGTATTGCACAATATTTTGAATTATTGATCCTTACGTAAGAAGGCACTACTCAATAATTGCTACAGGAGTTACTGTTCATTACTTTATTGATTCAATAATTGCTGCGTTGATATTTATATTATTATTGTTTTAATAATTGTCATTGCACAGTATTTTCCATTATCAGATCAATAATTCATATTATTTGAATAATATTATCAGATAACATTATTGGCAATGTCTAGAAAGTTCTGTCAAGGAGAGGTTTGGTCATCTAATTGCGCGCCAGTAAGGAGAAATCCTTATTGGAAAGCCCCCTCTATCCTGGGAACGGCCTGGTTGTCAGTACTGTGATTCTGTAATATTATTTTTGAATAATTAATTATTGATTATTATGATAAAGAAAATATTTATTTTATGTGGATATAGATGGAGAAAATTTTTAATGTGACAATTGTTGAAAATTAATATTTTATCTTTTTCTGATAAAATAATATATTATTTTAATAATATATTAACGATGATATTTTTACAATGAATGTGGGATATATGAATATATGAGGAGGTAGAGTATTTTTGTGGCATTAAATGTTTAACATATGTTTTGTGTGTCGGTGGACACAATTCTTGACCGAAAATTGATTGTAGACTGTAAAATCACTCGTTTATGGATTTCGGATAATTTCTGTTTGGAATTTGAAAAAACTTCCTTCTGCAAAGTTGTAGAGAATTGAAATTCCTATAAAAAGTCGCGAGATTCGAATTTTCTGACAAAGGAGCTATTTATTGTGAATTATTGAAGTTCTGGAGTTCCGAAATAATTGATTTTTGGAAGTTTAATTATTATTTTCAACAAAAACGTTTTTCAAAGGTTGGTGGGCATCTTTAACATGTGTTTGATGGCTAAAATCAGATTCCTTGGTGGTTGGCTTGAATGTTTTGTAAATATTAATATTATATTAATTTAGTCTCCTTTGGCGTTCTAACATTTTCCTATAAATAGAGGGCTAAGTTAGAATTGAAAATCACACCAGAAACAAAGTTTTCTCTCTTTCTCTCTCTATATTATCGAGCGTATCCTTGTGAGTATAATTTGAGTGTTGCTATACGGTGCGAGTTTCTGTCAGCACTATACCGAAATTCAGTCAAAAGTACGGCTATTTTGAGGTAAGGGATGTTATTTTCTTCTCAAATGATATTTTTTCTTCAATATCATTATGCCGGAATATTGGTGAACTTTTTTATTAAATTTAGAACTTTTTGTGCCGGAGTTACTATTCACGTATACGGTACTATTCACGTATAGGGCACTATTCACGAATACGGCACTATTCACAGAAAAATTATTTTTTTTCTTTTCGTCCAAAATATCTATTGTGGATACTAGCTTTGATTGTATCCATGTTTTAATCATTCTTGAATTTTACACCACTATGATTATTTTTTAGGTATTTTTGGACATGGATAAAACAAAGTACGAATCCTTAATCCTTAATCCTTGTCATTTTGTTTCACTGGATTCGTTTCTTTAAAAATATTTTTATCATCTTCAGTCTTAAAGGATGTTATTATTGAATATCTTCGGCCTGTAGTGCAAAGATGAATGATTTCTGATGAATATCTTTGGCCCGTAGTGCAAAGATGAACAGGTGTTTAGATGGACATGACCAACAGATGAATATCATTGGCCTGTAGTGCAAGGATGAATATATGATTCAAGATGTGCATTGATTGATGTTACAGGGATAAAAATACTGTTGATGGACTGTTAAATTCATAGACATTAGTAGATTTCATCCTCTACGTAACTCTTCTATGAATTAATATTTTCCGCTGCGAATATTGATTTAAAACTTGTTGTCTATTGTATTCTATTAGATTTTTTCCCTGTTGAAGGCTAACGATAATTTGTTGTATATTATCTTAGTCATAATATTCTTTACTGAGCTAGTTGAGCTCACCCTTTTCCTTTTTGTTCCATTTTTCTTCTCAGGAGACGAGAATATAGCAAGTACGAGTCGGGGTATGAATTGATGATCCTTGAGAGAGTTGTTTAGTAGTCCTCACCATTTTTGTAAAATAATATATCAATAATTGTATTGAGGACATAGTTGGGTATGTATATTGTCTAGATGACAATGTTTGTGTTCAAACTCACAGTTTATGGGTTGTAAAAGTTGTGGTTGTTTCTGTACCATGTATTTGGCGACTCAAAATGGGTTGGATGGAATGGACCTATTTTGGGGGCGTCACAAGGATGGATTACAAACGGTGTATTATGTGCCTCTATCATGATCTTGTACTTCAAATCAGAATCGTTAGGAACACAAAGTCTGGAGTGGACTCGAAGTATTCCTTCTTCATCAATTCTTGCTTCTGGAATAACACCTTCTTGTACTTTCTTCTTCATGCGCATCAGCTTCGGATCTGTGGCTTGAGCAACTTTACCTTTATCGATTAAAGTTGGTTCTATGCGTATACTTGACATCATTGCAAGGGTCCCCGGAGTCTTGAATTCTATCTTCATCTTTTGTAAATCACACAAAATGGGCCTTTGTGTTGACAACATAGAACTCGTTCCCGCATATGATCTTCTACTCAACGCATCAGCTACTACGTTCGCTTTTCTAGGATGGTATTGAATGGTGTGGTCGTAATCTTTCAACAGCTCAAGCCAACATCATTTTCACATGTTGAGTTCCTTTTGGGTGAAGAAATATTTGAGGCTTTTATGGTCTGAATATATCTCCACTTTCTCTCCATATAAATAGTGCCTCCAAATCTTTAGCATGAAAATGAGTCCTGCCAACTCTAGATAATGAGTAGGATAATTCCTCTCATATTCTTTAAGTTGTCACGAGGCATAGGCTATGACTTTCCCACGTTTCATGAGAACACATCCTAACCCTTTGCTTGAAGCATCGCTGTAGATAACAAATCCATCTGAACCAGACGGTATTGTCAGAATAGGTGCCGAAATGAATCTCCTCTTGAGCTCTTGAAAACTCTTCTCGCATTCCTCGCTCCATACGAATTTTGTATCCTTCCGAGTCAGTTGAGTTAACGGAGTAGAGATTCGAGAAAATCCTTCCATGAATCTCTGATAATAACCAACTAAACCCAGAAAGCTACGTACTTCGGTCACCGACTTCGGTTGCTCCCAACTTTGTATTGCTTCAATCTTCGCCGGGTTAACAGATACTCCATGTTTTGACACCACGTGCCCAAGGAATGCTACTTCTTCAAGCCAGAACTCATATTTCTTCAACTTAGCATAAAGCTTGTTTTCACGCAGCCTTTGGAGTACCAGCTTCAAATGGTGCTCATGATCTTCATGACTGTTGGAATATATGAGGATGTCATCAATAAAGACAACAACGAACTGATCCAAATATTCCTTAAATACTCAGTTCATCATATCCATGAAAGCCGCAGGAGCATTAGTTAATCCAAAAGACATGACTAAGAATTCATAATGCCCGTACCGAATTCTGAAGGCAGTCTTTGGAATATCCTCTATTCTAATCTTTAGCTGATGATATCCAGAACGAAGATCGATCTTTGAAAAGAATTGTGCATCTTGTAACTGGTCAAATAGGTCATCAATGCGAGGTAACGGATACTTATTCTTGATGGTGACATGGTTTAATTCCCGGTAGTCAATACAAAGTCGCATACTCCCATCTTTCTTCTTTACGAAAAAATCAGGAGCACCCCAAGGAGATGTACTAGGACGAATGAAACCAATGTCCAACAACTCCTATAGTTGGACCTTTAACTCCTGAATTTCAATAGGAGCCATTCAATATGTGATTTTAGAAATGGGCTTTGTACCAGGTTCAAGATCAATAAAAAATTCAACTTCACGTTCTGGGGGTAAACCAAGAAGTTCTTCAGGAAATACGTCAGGAAATTTACTAACAATAGGAATATTATTCAAACCCGACGTGTCTTTATTCAAATCTATAACATGGGCTAAGAAAGCTTGACATTCATTTTTTAATAAACGAATAGCTTTATGACTTGATATGACAGTGATTGATTTCAGTGGTTTAGTTGCTTGAATTCGTACAACAGGTTGGTTAGGAATAAGAAAACTAACAACCTTACGAAAACAATCAATTTTGGCAAGATGAGTAGTTAACCAATCAATCCCTAAAATCACATCAAAAGCAAGTATCTTTAAAGAGATAAGGTCAACAGGTAATGTGATGGTGCCAACTTGGATCAAACAAGATTTATAAACAGTCGATGTAATAAAAGTGTCTCCTAACGGAGTCTCCATAGATAGGTCAAAGTCTAATTTCTCCGGAGTTAAGTTTAAACGTTGAGCACAAGCAGGAGAGGTAAATGAATGGGTAGCACCAGTATCTAGTAATGTATAAACTTTGCAAGAATTTATGATTAGCTTACCCGTGATTACCTCGTTTGGGTTCCTCGCATTTTCACCAGTCACGATAAACGCTCTTCCAGGAACCATTGACTTTGACTTTTCTGGGATAACCTTTTGAGTCACCATCCCCGTTGGACTTGGTTTCGCTACCGTACAATCTCGAGCGATATGTTCTTCCTTTCCACAATTATAGCATACCTTAAACTGTTGTGGGCAGTTTGGGCTGATATGTCCCTCTTTCCCGTATTTATAGCATACGACCGGTGGTCGTTCTCCTCCCTTAGAACCAGTTGCTACTGGTGCTGACATCTTCACATTGTCATTGTTGAATCTCCTCTTTTTTAAATCCCCCCCAACTCGCTTCTTCTATTTTCATGGCCATGATTACCACCAAAGTGGTTGCTGCTTTTGTCCGTATTTTTCTTTCTCTGCTGGTTATCGTTGTTCTGATGACTGCTGTCACCGGTATGACCCTGGTTATGGTCCCTCATCTAAACGTACTCGTTATCTCGCTCTAATAATTGAGCCATGTTGACAACATCTGAATAGAGATAAAATTTATGAGAAATGAGATATTGACGTATGTCGGGTTTCAAACCTCTCAGAAACATCCGCATCATACGTTCCTCATTCTCCACCAAATGAGGTGCGAACCTGGATAACTCCGCGAACTTCGCCTCGTATTGGGACACCGTCATGTTATTCTATTTCAATCTAATAAACTCTACCTCCTTCATATGACGAATACTTTCAGGAAAGTACTTGTCATTAAACAGTTTCTGAAATGTCTCCCAAGATATATTGAGTGCGGCTAGATGGATACGCTTCACAGATTTCCACCAGTAATCCGCCTCATTACAAAACATAAAGGTAGATAATGGAACCTTCTGTTCCTTCGTGCACCCCAAGACATCGAATATCTTGGTAATTTTCTTGACCCACGTCTCCGCCTTAATCGGATTCAGCTTTCCCCAGAATTCTGGTGGTCCCAACTCTTTGAAATGTTTGGCTGTGACAAATCGTGCGTTGCTATCATTTCCACCTGTTTGTTGTACACGAGTCTCCCTCTTCTGATTTTGCATGAACTGCAAAAAACTTCTAAACATTTCGTCATTCATCGTCTGATCAGTGGTGTTGTTTACAGGAGGAACATTGTCAGCCTGTTGCACGTTTTCCTTATTGATGAGTAAAGGTGTCTTTACGGTTTCAGTTACTCCACTGTTAACATTCTCGGTTGATATTCTCAAATACTGCCATAAAACAAGGGTTAATTAAAGAAATCAATATATCACATAATATCCTTATATTTTGACCAACCAACAAATAAGCTTAAGTAGGATATACTCGTCTCTCCCCTCCTAGTTTTATTCTCCGATCTCTGCCAGAGATCATATCCCTAAGCTCTGATACCAACTGTGACGCCCCAAAAATAGGTATACAGCACCCATTCTAAGTCGCCAAATACATGGTACAGAAACAACTACAACTTTTTTAATACAATTGTCGTGCAAAATACGACAACACATAAACTGTGAGTTTAAAAACAAATATTGTCTTCTAGACAATATCAACACTCAAATAAGTCCTCATTACAATTATTTATACATTATTTTACAAAATAGTGAGGACTACTAAAACGACATTCTAGAACCTTCATTCTATACCCCGACTGTAAGACCCCAACTTTTATGAATAAAGATAAATTTTCTATAATTATCATTTTTGAATATTACGAAATGAATTTGATATAATGTTATAGTTGTGGGTAATATTTATAAATTTTGCAAAGTACGCAAGTTGTTATATAATATTCGATTGGTCGGGGAATATTCGTTTTAACAGAGAATATTCGTACGACGGCACAATCATTGGTGGACCCCAGAACGGAATTATTGTCAGATTGAGAAAATGACAAAAATAATTTATGAAAATAACGGTGGAAGTTTTATCGTTACTATTGAAACACCCGGTGTTAAAAGTACAGGAATACGCGTGGTTGCATAGTAGCACACGGTATTGATTATTGATGCTTACGTGAGAAGTCACTCGGTTTTGTTCAATTATTGCTTAAGTAATTGTTGCATAGTATCTCACGTTATTTGATTCAATTATTATTGATATTTTATTTATTATTATTAAATCAATAATTGAGATGACAGAGTTATTAATATTATTATTTGCAATATTAACGATGTCTAGAAGTTCTGCCAAGGAGAGGTTTGGTCACCTAATTGCGCGCAAATAGGGAGAAATCCTTATTGAAAAGCCCCATCTTTCCTGGGAACGACCTGGTCGATTAATATTATGAATTATAATAATGATGATAAATGTTGTTAAAAATATTGAGGTGATTTTTATGAAAATTTGCTTATTTTATGGACCCCTATTTACCCATTTTTTCAAAATAATTGGTAGAAAATTATTTAATATAATAAAGGTGGGGCCACATGTGGGGCCCACGTGTGTTGAAAGAAAAATGGGTGGAGAAGATTTAGGGTCACGGGAGTTACATTTTTATATATATATATATATATATATATATATTATTTAAAAAATTTTGTTTTATTAGAATATTTTATAGTAAACCAATCTGGACCGTCTGTTTAAAAGTAAATCAATCCAGACCGTTCAGGAATTAGTTACTATTCAGTCCATTCTCCTATAAATAGAAGCTCATTCCTTCATTATTTCTTACGAATTCATTGAAACTCTAGAGAGAGAAACTATAGAGAGAAAGAAGAAAAGTATTCTGCTACTTCACTACTCCTATATCCAGTTTGTTCTAAGGTAAGGTGTATTATTTCTTTCATATTCATGAAGAGAACTTCTGTTATTCCATTCTTTATTATTCTATTGGAATAACCTGTATATGCGGTCTACCCTATACTTGGTGAAATTCTTCTGTTATTCCATTCTTTATAATTATGTTGGAATAACCTGTCTATTCGAAGTACCGCATACATGGTGAAATTCTCCTGTTATTCCATTTTTTATTATTCTGTTAGAACATCCTGTCTATGCGTTTACGCATGACCTGGTTCCGTTATTTATTATTCTGTTGGAACATCCTGTTGGTACGAATTTCGCCTGACCTGGTTCTGTTATTTATTATTCTGTTGGAATATCCTGTCTGTGCGTTTATGCATTACCTAGTTCCGTTATTTTTTATTCTGTTGGAATAACCTGTCTGTGCGGTCTATCGCATGCCTGGTGATTTCTTTTGTTATTCCATTCTTTATTATACTCAGTTGGTTAAAGTTTTGACTTCTATACTCCATTAAATTAGTGGAATATCATTGATATTGCGCTTCATCCAGTATCTTTTCATGAAAATACTCTTCTGAGCATTCTTGAATTTTACTCTACAAAGAAGTATCATGTTGACAATTTGGACGTTATTAGTTCCTGGATAAATTAATTCTTGAACTTGTTTTATTGAATTCTTATATTATTGTCATCATCCTCATGTTTATATTATGTTGAAAGTCATCTGTGGCCTGTAGTGCATAGATGGACTTGGTATGATTATGACCGGGGATTATTCGGTATAATCTAACCGTAATGTTACAAATGATGTGGTAAAAATCCCCATTGGCCCGTAGTGTATTGATGGACAGTTGCTGGCATGATCATGATCATTGATGAATACACGAATATCCTTGGCCCGTAGTGCATAGATAATTTATGGTTGTGATACTAATGAATATCCTTAGTCATAGTGCAGGGATGATGTGGATTATTTATTAAGCTGAGTCCCAGCGATAAAAGTGATGAAAAACCTTTTAAATCATAAAAGATAGTAGATTTTATTCTCTACTTGACTCTTTTAATGGATTACTTGTTTCACTGCAGTTAAACTTGATGTTTGTTATATTGTATCAGTTTAACACTGTTGAAGGCTAACGATAATTTATTCTGTATTATCTTAGTCATAATATTTCTTAATGGGCTAGTTGAGCTCACCCTTTTACTTTCATTGTTCTCTTCATGAAATGAGAAAGTAGCAGGGACTAGTCGGGGAACAGAGTGATGGTCCAGATAATAGCATTAATAGTCCTCACTATTCTGTTAAATAGTGTGATAATAAATGTAATGAGGACTCAATTGAGTGTGGATATTGTTTTGATGATAATATTTGTATTAAAACTCACAGCTTATGTTTTGTCGTATTTTACACGACTGTTGTATAATTAAGTTGTATTTAAATTTTGTACCATGTATTTGGCGACTCAAGATGGGTGATGTATACCTATTTTGGGGGCATCACACCGACTAATACTCGCTTCATTCTCGCCTCCTAAGAAGAAAAATAGAACAAAAAGGAAAAGGGTGAGCTAAACTAGCTCAGTAAAGAATATTATGACTAATATAATATAGAACAAATTATCATTAGTCCTTAACAAGGAAAAATCTGATAGAATATAATAAACAACAAGTTTCATATCAATATTCGCAGCAGAAATAATAATTCATAGAAGAGTTACGAAGAGAATGAAATCTACTATTATCTATGAATTTAAAAGCTCATCATCAATATTTTATCCCTGTAACATCAATCAATAAACATCTTGAATCAAATATTCATCTTTGCACTACAGGCCAAAGATATTCAACAGTTGGTCATGTTCATCTTAACATCTGTACATCTTTGCACTACGGGTCAAAGATATTCATAAGAAATTCAACCATCTTTGCACTACAGGCCAAAGATATTCAGTAATATCATCATTTAGGTCTGAGGATGATGAAAAATATTTTAAAGAAAACAAATCCAGTGAAACAAAAGAACAAATATTAAGGATTAGTACTTTAAACAGTCCAGGTTCAAAAATACTTCATAAATAACCATAGTGGAGTAAAAATCAAGAATGATCAAAACATTGATACAATCAAAGCTAGTATACATAATAGATATTTTGGACAAAAAACAAAAATTAATTTTTCTATGAATAGTGTCGTATTCGTGAATAGTGTCGTATACGCGAATAGTAACCCCGACACTAAAAGACAAGAATTTCACAAGAAAAATCTTACCAATATTCCAGCATAATGATATTAAAAGAAATAATATCATTTATAAAAAAATAACATCTCTTACCTCGAAAAGACGGTGCTTCTGACTGAAATACTGGGATATCGTGTTAAAGGGAACTTGTACCGTATAGCAACACTCAAAGTTTCAAAATACTCACAAGAATACGCTCGAAAATATAGAGAGAGAAGATTTCAATTTCTAGTGTGATTTTCAATTCTAACCTAAGCACCCTATTTATAGGAAATTGCTTAGAACACCAAAGCAAAAAATTTAATAAAATATTAATATAATTATATAAATTTTCTACGCACACCAAGAAATTTGAATTCAACATGTTTACCACTCATGTGGGGCCCACCCAAGTGTAAAAAATGTTTTCTTTTAAAAAGAATTTAAAACTTTAAAAAAACAATTATTCTAGAACTTCGGAACTTCAATAATTCATAATAAATAGCTTTTTATCAAAAAAAATCAAATCTTATGTCCATTCCATAGGAAATTTAATGCTCTACAACTTTGCAGAAGAAAGTTTTTTTAAATTCCAAACAGAAATTGACCGAAATCCACAAACGGACGATTTTGCAGGCTACAATCAAATTTCAGTCGAGAAATGAGGTCCACCGACATGTTTAACATATTTTTAACATTTATTATAACAAAAATACTCTTCCTCCTCATTTATTCATATATCCCACATTCATTATAAAGATATCACCATTATTATATTATTATAATATAATAATATATTTAAATGAATTATTTTATCTGAAAAAGATAAAATATTTATTTTCAGCAATTGTCACATTAAAAATTTTCACCATTTATATCCACATAAAATGAATATTTTCCTCATCATATAAATCAATAATTAATTATTCACAAATAATATTACAGAATCACAATACTGACAATCAGACAGTTCCCAGGAAAGAGTGGGCTTTCCAATAAGGATTTCTCCTTACTAACGCGCAATTAGGTGACCAAACCTCTCCTTAGACAGAACTTTCTAGACATTATAAATAATGTTATCTAATAATATTATTCAAATAATATGAATTATTAATTTGATAAAGGAAAATACTGTTCAGTGATAATTATTGAAATAACAATAATATAAAATATCAACATAGCAATTATTGAATCAATAAAATAAAATATTGAACAGTAATTACTGTAATAATTATTGAGTAGTGTCTTCTTACGTAAAAATTAATAATTGGTGCAATACCGTGTGTTACTATGTTTTAACCACCGAGTATTTCAATAGTATTAACGGTAACAACTACGCCGTTATTTATAAACAACTTATACTTGTCGTTTTCTTTATCCAATCGTTTTTCATTATAGGTCCCACACAAGGCTGTGCCGTCGTACGAATATTTCTCGAAAGCAAGAATATTCTACGACCAAACAAATATTTCCCGACAACAATGAATATTTTACAACCACTTGCTTATTTAAAATATTTGCGCATTTTACCCATAACTAACCACATTAATCAAATCAACCCTTACTACGTCAAAATAATAAATAGAGGAAATTCAATTTCTAGACATTGTCAATATTGCAAATAATAATATGAATAACTTTGTCGTCTCAATTATTGATTTAATAATATATAAAATATTATGCAGATGATACTGTGACAATAATTGAATCAATAATATGAGAGATATGATGCAATAATTACTGTAACAATAATTGAGTATAACTGAGTGACTTCTCATATAAGCATCAATAATTAATATCGTGTGCTACTATGTAACCACGCGTATTACCGTACTTTTACTATCAGGTAGTTCAGCAGTTTAACGGTAAAACTTTCGTCGCTATTTTTATAAAAAGATAATTTTGTCGTTATTTAACTGCGACAATATCTTCATTGTGGGGTCCACCAATAATTATACTGTCGTACGAATATTTTCTGTTAAAACGAATATTAACAGGAAACCTGCTACTTTTTGTCCTTTCATTTGTTTTTTTTTGTTGTTCTTTTGCTCACATGTTACACGTTTTTCAAACTAGGAAGCTTTCAGGAAATACCCCAGTTCCCAATATGTAGAAGCCGCCTTACTATAAAAGCTAATAATCTCCATAAACTCATAATCAAGATAACCCTCTTAATTGTTCTGCAAATCTCTCAAACAAAAAATCACAGTTTCTCATATATATATATATATATATATATATATATATATATATATATATATATATATATATATATATATATATAATCCGAATCTTAAGCTCACTCCTTATCCAACTCACCCGAGCTCACCCATTTAGCGACGAATCCGACGATGGTTCGATCATATAACCGTCATCTATACTTTTAGCGATGGACAACATATGACGTCGCTAAAAGTATAGACGACGGTTGTATGACCGAATCGTCGTCGGGTCCGTCGCTAAATAGGGGGTGAGCTCGGGTGAGTTAGATAAGAGGTGAGCTTAAGATCCGGACCGTATATATATATATATATATATATATATATATATATATATATATATATATATATATATATATATATATATATATGGAAAATGTATGTACACAGCTGTGTATTACATAGTAGGCTATGGCGACGATTTTTTGGGCTATAACGACGGTTTCACCCGTCGTCATAGCTATTCTGGGCTATAGTGACAGTTTACCGTCGCTATAGTCCAAAAAATCTGTTGCCATAGGCCTACTGTGTAATACACAGCTGTGTATATACATATAGCCCATATATATATATATATATATATATATATATATATATATATATATATATATATATATATATATATATATATATATATATATATAGGTCATATCATAATCAAAAACGTACACATGCATGCATGTTACATCATTCACACATTCACCATGTCCATGCACCATGGATATACATACAACACGATAAAATTACACACCATATGCACACATATTTAACCTGCATTAGCGTGTGTATTTATTTTGCAGCTTCAATGGCCAGGTGATGCTGGATCAATACAGATCCATGGCATCCACTATACTCTCCGACAAGCTCACTGGCACTCACCTTCCGAGCACACCATCAATGGCAAGAGGTCTCTAGATCTCTCTCTCACCAGTGGCGAAGCTAGAAACGTATAGTAGTGAGGTCAAAATTATTAGTAAGTTTTAAAAAAAATGGCGGGAGTTCGGGGGCAGCGCCCCCGAGCCAATTTTTTTAATACTTTATACTTTCGGGTTAGACAAATACATCCAAATATCCAATTTAATAATACTAACAAAAGGGGAAAATCACAATTGATTTCTGAAAATAAAACTGAGGTTGAAGAAATTGAAGAGAGAGTAATTTATGTTACCTGCAAGGGCACAAAGCTGCAAGAGAGTCACAGTAGAATAGAGTCGCACTCCATTCTCCACGCTCGCCGCTCGCCAGTCACCAGTACCCACTTCGACCACTTGCGAAAGGCTTTGATGGTTCACGGTTTGGCTTTTGCCTTTGGCAATTTGGCTTTGCCCCATCTCTCTCTATTTTGTGGCTTGGCCACTTGGGTACCTCTAATTAAAAAAAAATTGGAGTAGGGTCAAAAATTGAGTGGGGTAAAAAAAATTTGTAAGTGATTTTAAAAATAGAGTGGGGTCAATTGACCCCACAAATTTACCATAGCTTCGTCCCTGTCTCTCACTATATATATAATATATATATTACCTACACATAGTTGATGAACGACAAAGTCGGTCCTGAGTTTTCTAAGGTCGATGACAAATTTTCTTAAGTGTGCCCCTTTATACAAGTCTTCTTCTTTTTTCTTTCTTTCTCTTAGGATTTTTGAAAAGTTGTTTCTTAGGAAACATTTTTTAATTTTTATAATAATTAATAAACACAACACAATAAAAAATAATAAAACTAATTAACAAAGAACAATACAATCTGGATTTTGAGTATATTTTCTTCCACTTGAAACTTCCAATTATAAAGAACAAGAATTCCAACCAAGTTTTCTGTTGAATCAAATAATAATTAAGAAAAAATTAACAAAGATATGTATTATAATTTATAAAATTTATCCATCTAGATTCTATATGTATCTTTAAAAAAATTACTTTCAATGAAAGGCACTGGTCTAGCTGGTTGATGATTTATTTTCCAACTCTGTTGGAGAAGATCAGTAGAATCACCAGAAGAAAAAAAATTACTTGCGTTGCGTTATGAACAGAGAGGTTCGAAGTTATTTCCTTCTTTTTGTGGTTAAGAGTCTGTTTTGATTCCCCATATTTATGAATTTGTTTTATATTATATTTTATAATTAATATGGGACTTCCTTCCTCAGTATGTTTCTTCTTGAGATTGAGTATATAAAGACTGATTGGATTGATTGGCTTCCCTTTTCATTAACATGTACAGGCGACAAGTACTTCTTTTGTTTTATTTTTTATTTTTTTATACATATATACATAAGCTTATAAAAAAATTTATGCCCCCTCAGTTGTGGGCCTCAAGCTGTAGTCCTGGTAGCCATGACCCAAGGCCGGCTCTAATGAACGAATAACTTAATTTGATGACCGTGGGTCCCAGTGCAAATTATGGTTCACGTGACCTAATTGAATTAAATGTACAATTAGGGTTTCACGACCTCATTAAATGTACAAATTAGGATTCGCATGGCCTAATTAAATGAAGACGAAAAAGTCAAAAATAAATGCACTAAACCTGAAAGAAGCATCCACATGTCCCGAGGCAGAAGGCTCGTGGAGGCGGCTCGTTTTGAGAATTGATTGAAGGATTGGATTGGTGGCTAGAAGGACATGACTATATGAGTATTATTCTAATGACTAAAGGGTATTTTTAGAATTTTTCTGAAGATATATGTCTGACATGCGACTACTTAAGTTCCAAGAAATTCTATAAATACCCCTTCTATTCTATGAAGGAGGAGACCTCTTTTTGGACTTTGAACTTGGACATTCTCTCAATCCGAAGTCTGAATCCCTGCTACTCTAATAAGGTTTTCAAATACTGAGAATTATGTCACGTGTCATTGGAGTAACACCCACCTGTTCTTCTCTCATATTCAATCAATCAATCTCATGAATATTGAACTAGCTAGCTCTTAATTAATTAAATTTAACAGGTACGACTTGGAGCGACACATGGTTCACAAAAACGAGGAGACAAACAAGGTTGCTGTAATTGGTGTACTATACGAAATTGGCAAACCAGACCCATTTCTCTCCAAGGTACGTACGTTTGAATGTCAAATACATATATATATATATATATATATGGGGAGCGATCCATAGCATCTATATGTTATGGGATAAAAAGTGGCATATAGGCTCTAATCCGTATGTTTTATAGATGAAAGGCTGGGATTTAGTATGTAAAAATACCGTCCGCTAGTATTACTAGCGGATGTAATTAGTATAAAATCCGGACAATTAAACCCCTCGTTAGTGAAAAGTGAAATTTAGTGAAAAGTGATATTAACTATAACTGACTATGGTCCGCTATTATTACTAGCGGAATATAAACAGAAGGCACTTGATCACATACTGTAAATCCTCCGCTAGTAATAGTAGCCGACGGCCATAAATGCCACAGAAGTGCACACAGAAGCTAACCACATCAACTTGTTAATCACTTCTACTACCCGTCTTTCTGCTTTTGTCTCACCTCTGACTAATGTAATTTGAACAACCATAACAGCTAAGGACATGAAAAGTGCAATAGCATTAAAGATGAAGAAGATTTTAAAAGAAGCACGGCTCACCACTACGGCCATCCCATGGTCGTCATCTCCACCAGGTACAGTAAAAATAGTTGCGAATGCAACTGTTGCAAAAAGCACGGCAACCACAGTCACCGAGTTGGTGGCTTTATTGATCCCTTCTCGGTGAAGTTTTCTGAGCTCTTTAGCAATTCCGTGAACATTCTTGGTTGTACTCTTGGTTTGAACAAGCTGGGTGTGGACATCTTTTTTAATTTGAGTCACAGTATTCCTCAACTCATCCCTTGGTTGGTTCAGCTCATTAGCTCTAACAGCACCACAACGAAAGAGGCATGCCTTAATATCTGAGGATTCTTCAGAGAGAGGAAGCCCTTCAGCAATGTCGAGAGCTGTTTTGTGATCTCTGGTCAGCGCATTAACATTGGTATCAGAAAGACATAACAACTCGTTCACTATCTGCAAGACAAGACGATGAAGCTATCAACATTTTGGTTTTTGTACTTTTCTAATTTGTAGTATCGATACCAGACGATGTTCCAAACTTTTAATTGTCATATATCCGCTAGTATTACTAGCGGACTATATGCATCTGTTTATATTCCGCTAGTAATACTAGCGGACCATAGTCAGTTATAGTTAATATCACTTTTCACTAAATTTCACTTTTCACTAACGAGGGGCTTAATTGTCCGGATTTTAAACTAATTACATCCGCTAGTAATACTAGCGGACGGTGTTTATCCATCTAAATCCCAGTCTTTCATCTATAAAACGTACGGATTAGAGCCTATATGCCACTTTTTATCCCATAGCATATAGATGTTATGGATCGCTCCTATATATATATATATATATATATATATACACTGATCTCGTCCGTTTATTAATTAATTTATCAATTACTTGTTTTGGCTTTTAGTTGATGAGAAATTTATCGTCTTTGGTGAAGACAAATGTTAAAGAAACATACCCCGGGGTCATTGATCCGAATGAGATTATTAGTGGAGATAAGAGTTTCTACAGATACAAGGGTTCACTCACTACTCCTCCTTGTACCGAAGGTAGGAGTGAGCAAAAAACGGATATAACCGAAACACCGAACCGAACCGAATTAATTTAACCGAAATTTTCTTATAATTCGATTATTTATAACAATTCGGTTATATCCGAATTATATTACGGGTTTCGGTTAGTTTTTACGGATATTATTTTTAGCCTATTCGGTTTAACCGAAAACCGAATACATGTCTACTTAAAAAAAATATGACTTAATGACTTATTGTGTATTTGTGTTATTGATAGTTTGATATTTCGGCACTTCGCAAACCCTCATCGCCTCATTTGCCTGATCTCAAACCCTCAATCAGTCAATCTCATTCTCATTCTCTCAAATTCCCAAATCCTAATTTCTAAACACAGTCGAGCTCTGATCTCTGAGACTCTACACAACACAGAGGCCACTGGCCAGATCTCTGATCTCAAACCCTCATCGCCTCCCTCGAGAAGTCGAGCTCGACCCTCAATCCCTCATCGGCCATCGTCATCAGCCATCGTCACCTCCCTTCGACCGACGGCAGTCAGTCAGTCACGAAGTCACGGCATCGCCTCCCTTTGAGTTCTTTTGTTTCTGACTTTCTGCTGTTCTGCATCAAGTATTCAAGTCTCTCTCTTTACTTCTCTTCTCAGGTAAAATAATTACTAAGATTATTTTGGTTAGATCTAAGAAGATGAGGACATACATACCAATCGGTCTTTTTTTTTTGGCCTAAAATGAATTTAGGGTCAGTTTTGTTTGTTTATTTAAGTGTACTTGGAAGCTGTTATTATAATTTTTTCTGGTTAGCTTGAAAGTGAGTAGGATTTTCTGCTCTTTGTTGTTTACAAATTGTGAATTTACTTGTGAGGGTAATTAAGAGGTTGAGGAGAACAAGGATTCTTCATGCAAAATGAAGATGATTGTATTTTGAGCTAGCTATTAAGATTTAAGCCTATTATATTATGTCTGCCAACATCAAGAGCAGTCTTGTTTGTACAATTGGGGTTAAAACTACTGTCATGAAGCTTGATGTTATTAGCATTTTCTTCGGCTACATGAGCTCAATCAAGTTAAAAGCTTGCATGATAATGTTCTTGAAGCAATTGTATACAAGTCAATTTAAGGAATAAATAGCATATTTTAATGATTTAATCATCTTATGACCCCTGCTAGTCCCTGAGCTTGCTTGCTTTAATTAATTTACGATTATCAATTAATTTTTGGCCATTGATTCCCTAGGCAACTGTTGTTGTGACTTTCTTGTTGTTGTGACTTGTGACCTTGGTGTCCTGTCTGTGTATGCCAGGCTGTCAGCCATGATTTCTTGTTGGTGTGACCTTGGTGTCCTTGTTGTTGTTATGGGGTCTGTTGTTCTAGTCTTGTGACTTGCAGTTTTGCTTAAGTTTATCAGGTAACATGAATGTTCAAGTCTTCAACAGCAACAGCAACAGCTGCTGCAGCAGCTAGCAAGTGGACAAGTGGTAGGAGGTTCAATCAGCAAATGGATTATGGGCAGCAAATGGTCATTCTATGAACTCAACATCAGGCCAGCAGCAACAGCAAATGGGCAACATCAATTAGCAACTTCAAGCATATTATGTTTATGGATTATGTTTATGGTGTTAATCATTGTAGGAACTGTGTTGTTTATGGATTATGTTAATGGATTGTAAGAGCTATGTTGTTGTTTATGGATTATGTAATTATGTTTATGGATTGTAGGAAGTATGAACTGAACTGTGTTGCAGCTAGTTTTTTAATTCGGTTTTTAACCGAATAACCGAATAATCAATTCGGTTATTCGGTTATTCGGTTAGTGTAAAATTCGGTTATTTATTCGGATACTTAAAACAGCGTTTGTTCGGGTATCGGTTATAACCGAATTTGTGGTTCGGTTCGGTTATTAACCGAATGCTCAGTCCTAACCGAAGGTGTCGTTTGGACTGTCAACAAAAAGGTACACCTTCTTGTATAGTGTGCTACGTGTAACTATGGCATAAATATAATTTAATAATAAATTTGTCAATTGATCAATACAGTGTTGACACGTAGAGAGATCACCTCCCGCCTGTGTGTTTGTTGGGAAAAGTAATAATATATATCCCAGAAATTAATTTTCCGTCTTTGTGCAATTAAATATGAAATCAACAAAGCCAATTATTAGCGATCAGTAATATATATCTGCGATCACATTCGATCAGTGATATATATTTGCGATCGACTACGATCGTGAATTTAAGTTCCATATAATCTGATCGTTGGGTGAACACTTGCGACCACTATTAGCAATCGGATTTGGATCACAGATAAATCTAATCACTGATGAGACATTTTCTTGTAGTGTTTTATGATCTCACATTAATTATGAACGATCACAATAATCATTTGAGCCACTTTTGTAATCGTTTCTATCATGATACGAAATATATATAGACCTAAAATATAAAATTATATGCAAGGCAATGTAAGGAGAATAGCATATCTTAAATTAAATTTGCATTAAATTAATTGTATATATCCTACTAACTTCATATGGTTAACAATTAAGGAGATCTTTACTTATAATTGAACTCATCCCAGATAAGGAGTGTTTCAAGATATCAGGTTAAGCTGCTTCAAGAAGCTGTTGACGACGTACGTATACCAAATATTCCATTAGCTAATCAATAAATATTATGATCAATACATGTTGAACAATGAACAATTAACAATTAAATTGGTGAATGTTGTAGTTGCAGTATGCGAGAGATAATGCGAGACCATTACAACCAGTTAACGGGCGAGCGGTTCACCTCTATACTCCAAAGAGAAAGATCGACTGGACTAATATTTTCTCTCTTGCTTCTATAGAAGGCAACCGATTTTTGGGAAGTGAATGAAATTCCTGAGAAATAATTGGGATTTTAGAGAGAAACTGAGTTGGATAAAAATATATTCTTATTATTATTCTTATTCTTATATTTATTTTTCTTATTTTTCTAATTCTTCTTCTTCTTCGTGAACCAAACTTCTCTCCTACTAGTCTACCACGGATCCGGTTAGCATGAAGTTCATTTTTAGGTAAGTTGGTCAATTGACCAATAGAATGCTGACACACATAGAGTCTCGCCTGCGTGTCAGCACTCTATTGGCCAATTGACCAACTTACCCAAAAATGAACTTCATGATAACCACTTCCGTCTACCACCACCACCACCACCATCCATCCATCTTCTATTCTCCGTCCCTCCTCCTCCCTACAAACCATCACAACCTTTTCTTTCTTCCACTTTATTACTTGGATCTGTTGTGCTTTTCTAGCGGCCTCTCAAAAATCTATCTACCGATCTATGTTTGCAAAGTTCGGAAATATGATCTGAAGTGGGGGTGTATGAGATTGGCTTCGGGGGTTTCAGATTTGCTGGGGTGGGGTTTTGGAAGTTGATTCGCTCGGATTTGATTTTGGAAGTTGATCTGCTCGGATCTCTAATCTCTGTTCTTGATTTGCTTTCGATTTTCTTTTTATTTGATTAGTTCGATCAATTTGATTTTCGCTGTGATGTATTAATTATTCACGGAAATGGAAAGTAACCTGTTTGTTCTTATTAGCATAATATGGTATGATCAGATTGAAAAGTTCTTGCATTGATGTTTATTATAATTGAATATAATTATTTTGGTGGGATTTATGATTGTGTGTATAGGGATTTTTTTGGGTGGGGATTGATTATTTGATAGATTTGTTGGAAATTAAAATTTGGGGTTTGGGGGAGAAGACGAGATTTTGAGAAGGATTTGTTTGGGGAAAATTTCATTTGTTTGACTCTTTTATATTAATTTAATATATTTTGTGGATATTTTGTTCAACAAATTAATATTGTTTTCATTATGATTTCTTGGTGTTTTGATTTTAATTTAGTTTGCCAATTTAGGACAATACATGCATTACACAATGTTTATATTATATTATATAATTGTGATGGATTAGTATTTTAATAATTAAAATATGAAAAATATTAATTTTCGGACGGGTATAATTGATTTCTTAAAATTAGAGATAATTTTAGAAAATTTAGTACTATAAAAATTATAATTTTACCTTTTAATTTTTTAATTAAAGAAAATGGTGATTTAAAGAAAATTTAATGCATAAAAATTATTAATTAATAATAAAATATATTAATGTATAATGTTTACAAATGTATTTATATAAAATTAATTAATTCATATTTTTTATAAGTTTTAAATATTTTAGGTTCACTTTAAAAATATAAAATTATCTAATATTTTGAAATAGAGGAATTATTATTATTATATTAATTTTTTAGCAATATATATATATATATATATATATATATATCATATTTAAGTTATTAATTTTTTCTATTTTATAACTGTGAAGTTAAAAGATTTTATTTGGTTACTTTTTTTTTATTGTTTTATTTGCTTAACTCGTCTTAATTGTTAGTTTTTGGGTATTTTTTTTACCATGACATGTCACGTGGACATATATATATATAACATAATCAAAGTCCATCTGCCATGTGTACTTAATCCGTTAAAAGTCAAACGATTTAACAGAATTTGTAACGGTTTGTAAACAAATTGTAGTTCAGTGAGTCAAATGAAAAAAAATTCAGTTCAATGATGCATTTGTAAACCGAGGTTAAGTAGAGTGGGAAAAAGTGTATTTAACCCTATTAACAACACATTACAAACAAACTATTAATTATAATTAGTGAAGTATAATTAAATTTTTCATTAAAAGATGTGAATCATTCAGTATTATTATAATAAAAACTGTAATTATCTTCAATTAATTATAAGTTAATTTATAAATTAATATATCAAGATTTACTCTAAAGTCTAAAGTCTAAAGTCTTTGTCAATGTCATTCGCGAAGAAGCACCACATCAGATATTCCTAAGGTGGTCCGGATTGTCGTAAAAAACACAAGTCGTAAGAAAAATATTACCACCTACTATCTAGTAAGTACCATCCACCTTTATTCGTAGAGCTTCGATAAAAAAAAAAGAATTTATAAAAAAAATTAAGAAGTGTGTGAACAAGAAAATCGTGTCTTGTTAGTTAGAGTTTTGTTTGAATGAGTAGGAAAGAAATTCACGAAGTGCACGAAATTAGTTGATTGATTGAAGAAGCGAGAAGAATAGGTGGGCGATTACTCCAATGACACGTGGCAGAACTCCTAGAATCCAGAAATCGTGTTAGTGTAGCAGGGATTCCAAGAGTCTTCTTGAGTGCTTTGAGTTGAGAGAATGTCCAAGCCTTTAGTGCTTTTAGATGGAATGTCCAAGTCTTAAGTCACAAAAAGTGTTCCCGCTTTCTAGAATGGAAGGAGTATTTATAGGGTTTCCTGAAACTTAAGTAGTCACATGTCAGGCACAAGTCTTTAGAAAAATTCCAGAAATTCCCTTTGGTCATTAGAATAATATCCATATCGTCATGTCCTTCTAGTCACCAATCCAATCCCTCAAACAATTCCCAAAACAAGCCGCATCCACGAGCCTTCTGTCTTGGGAAACGTGAAGAATTCTTTCGGGTCTAGTATATTTATTTTTGGCTTTTTCGTCTTCATTCAATTAGGACATGCGAACCCTAATTTATACATTTAATGAGATCGTGGAACCCTAATTGTGCATTTAATTCAATTAGATCATGTGAACCTTAATTTGCACTTGGGCCCACATTTGTCCCCTGCACGAGGGTCGCTTTTCCAAAGAGACGATCGTGTAAGAATACTTCAAGCTTTTGAATGATTTTGTGGACTCCACTTTGCAAGTCTTGAAGACAAGGATCCTAGAAGAGGGAATCCCTAGGGAACCAAACACTTAGGGTTAAACCTTTTGGAGGAAAAATCTAGCAGGGCTCTTCTGTGGACATATTGAAAAATCTTCTGAAAATCTTTTCATAGTTTGCCCAATATTTGTTTCCTTATTTTTTTCTGGAAATTAAATAAGGAAGATCATCAAATATTACCAAATAAAATTCAGTCTAATAAAATCTTTCTTTTGGTAAACTAAATCTTTCCTTTTTATCAAATCAAATCAAATCTTAATTTTATTTTGGAAATAAATTTTTTTTCTTTATTTGATTTTGAAGACAATATCCTTATCATTATTATTATTTAGAAGGAAAAAATTAAATTTTGAAATTTTCCTTTATTGGGAGTAAAAATCAAATCTTTTCTATATTAAGAAAATAATATCTTTATATATTTCTATTTAGAAACAAAATCAAATATACTTATCTTTTGGAAACCAGATTAAATCATTTCCTTAATGGAAAAAAGAGTGATTGCTTCATTTTCCGTTGCAAGTATACTTTGGGGGGGGGGGGGATATGCATGTATTCATATATATGCATCTCCCAAGCCATTCACGCCTCCTTTCTTATCTTGTTTCATTTTGGATTTTCTCTCTTCCTACTAGCCAGGAAGATCTGTAAAGGAGCAGCAAGGAGACTTTCTTCAATCCGAGCGAGAGGTAACACAGAGGATTCCTCCATATAGGGCTGAACCCTAGGGGTTGAACCCTATAAGGCTGAATCTTATGGGGGACCTGAACCCTTAATTGGGGTTCTATTCCTTTTTCTCGTCTTCGCTTTCAATTTTCTTACTTGCATGTTTTCTTTCGGATTTCTCTTGACTTGTTTCTTCTATTTCTCTTTTCTATTTCAGGCAATTGTAGTCTTTCTTTGTTTCTGAGACACATCACCTTGATCATATCTTGGTTTTTCCCCCGGAATTCATCAAAGAAATGCTATAATTTTTGCGGCGAAGAAGCATTCGTTCCAAGTAGTTGATTTGTGGAGCAACAGGACCTCAAAGGAATAGAGGGTACATGCCCTAGGTGGCCGAACCCTATAGGTGGCCGCCGAACCCTATAACTTTTTTTTCAGAACTCTCCAATCTTTCTTTTGTCTTCCGAGCCCCATTACCTTGATTACATCTCGATTTTTTCCCTTGGATAATAAAGAAAGATTGGCATTTTTTGACGAAATACACAAAGGAAGAAAAAAATATACTCTGCATACAGAAAAACCACCCTTGGGGGCCACACCCTAGGGGGGTCAAACCCTAGGAGGCCGAACCCTAGGAGGAAATCACCAATTAGATGGAAAAAATGAAGTTCTGGAGGAGCAGTTACTATTTTGATCATAATTTTTGACACGTTTGGAGTTTCGGGGCCCATAATATATCAAAACGAAGCTAGCGACGAGCCCTACAAAAATCATTGCCTTTGACCATGACATATACCTTTATAAGTCCAAAAAGGCTCTGAAGAATGCTTTTGGTCTGTCTGGAGTTTTTTCGAAAAATTTTATAAATTTTTTCTTGCATGATTGTGATTCCTAACTCTTTTTGACATTATTTCTTCTTCTTTTCAGGTGTTTTTAAGCTTAAATCTCGAACTTTCTTCTTTGTCATGGTAAGCACTTCGAGCTCTAACACTTTCTTTGACATCTTTTCCTTGCTCTTTAGAGCCCTTATGCTGAATTCTTTTGCTTGAAGACCCTCTTCTTTGAACATCATGCAGACTCGAAAACTGCCAAGGAGGCCCCGTTCCTCAGTGATCGGGGAAGGGCTCCCCTATTTGGTCTTTCTGATGTCTTTTAGGAGCAAGTCCAGACTTATGACTGTACAACTTTTCTTTCGTCATAGAAGGAAGGCTTGTTTCTATATGCAGTGGCTTGTGGAAGTTGGAATGACTTCTTGTCTGATTCATCTAGCCACCTTCAGGAATAGCAACATTGGATCGACGAGATACTTGGGAATATGTTGATTATGTGGATAGCTAACATTCTTCTTGCATCCAGCTATACAGGAACATTCGTATCCAATAGGACCATGGTGCTCCTCTATATGCACATTCATCACTGTTTGGGGGGAATGCACCTCTACACTGGAGGATATATATGTCATCTACAAGTAATCATTTGCCCCCTGTGCATAAATCACGCCTTTGGTGAGATGATCGCGCAAAATACTTTAAGTGTTGAAGTCTTGATTCCAGTTTCTGAACACTTCGCGGGGCTTGTTGTTTTGCAAGCCTCGAAAATGATAGTCCTAAGAGAGGGAACCTCTAGGGGAGAAAACCTTAAGAGGGCGAGCCTTAAAGGAGTTCTCCTGTGATATCTTGGAAAATCTTCGATCTAATCCTTCTTACCCTATCTTAAAATTTCTCTTTTCTTTAGAATCAAGAAGTCATTGAGAAGACCAATGTTGATAAAGATGATGATGATGTTCCCATTGGGTTCTTTGTGAGTACCGCAAATGGGGTAGCGGCGACAGCGACTTCCATTACTTGTGATATGTCCCGGCATATCACTATTTGTATCGAGTCTTCTTCACCACATAATGATTATGTCAGTCTTGATGCTAAGGATTCTTTGTCTAATGTAAGCTCGGATGGCCTGCTGTGGGTGGTGCATCGCTCTCTTCATACCTTTCTACAACTTCTCCACATGACAGTTTTAAGGGTACCGGTGAGATTCCTGGTTCTTTGAAGAGGAATCCTTCTGAGACTATTGCTGATGTTCATCCTCCCAAGGAGGATTCCGCCGAGTTGGTGATTGCTCGGGAGGGTATTGTGGATAACACTTTGGGTGAGTTGAATGACCTTCCGTGTAAGACCCCGACTTTTATGAATAAAGATTAATTTCTCTCGAAATATATTTTTGAATATTATGGTGTGAATTTGATATAATGTTATAGTTGTGGGTAATATTTACAAATTTTGCAAAGTAAGCAAGTGGTTATATAATATTCGATTGGCCAAAAAATATTTGTTTTAATAGGGAATATTCGTACGACGGCACAATCATTGATGGACCCCACAACGGAAGTATCGTCGTAGTTAGAAAATGACAGAATTATCTTTTTATAAAAATAACGGCGAAAATCTTACTGTTAAACTGTTGAACTGGCCGGTAGTAAAAGTACAGTAATACGCGTGGTTGCATAGCAGCACACGGTATTGATTATTGATGCTTACGTGAAAAGTCACTCAGTTATACTCAATTATTGCTACAGTAATTGCTGCATCATATCTCTCATATTATTGATTTAATTATTGTCACAGTATCATCTGCATAATATTTTATATTATTAAATCAATAATTGAGACGACAAAGTTATTCATATTATTATTTACAATATTGACAATGTCTAGAAGTTCTGTCAAGGAGAGGTTTGGTCACCAATTGCGCGCCAATAAAGAGAAATCCTTATCGGAAAGCCCCCTCTTTCCTGGGAACGACCTGTTTGTTAAATATTGTGAGTTATAATATTAATGATGAATAAGTTCGTGTTGATTAAAGATGAAATTGATAGTTCCATTGTGTTAGGATTATTAGTGTTAGTGGAAATTGATATTTATTTCGATAATAATTGATGTCTAGAAGTGATACTGATCAATCGGATAAATGAGCAATTAATTGCTATTAATTCACATGTTTATAACTATTTATTCAAATGTGTGTACTATTGATTCACATTCATGTACAATTAGGGGAGGTGGTGCAAGATTGATAATACTTGCATGACTAAGTTAAAAATAGAGGTATAGATAGAGGTACTATACTGTAATTCGTATTTTCACATGTATAGAACTATTGATTTACATGATTAAATTATTGATTCACATGATGTACTATTAGGGGAGGTGGTGCAAGTTTGATAATACTTGCAGGACTAAATTAAAAATGAAGGAAAAGATGAAGGTATTATATTGTAATATTTTGAACACCAAAACGTACAATTATCGAAACTATATTTTCCTATAAATAGAAGCTCATTCTTCCTTCATTCTCACCAATTCACTAAGTCTCACAAGAGCAATTATAGAGAGAGAATCTATAGAGAGAAAGAAGAAGAGAAATTTGCTACCTCACTATTTCAGTATCCAGTGTTCTTCTGAGGTAAGGGATATTATATTTTTTAGTATTCGTAGAAATAATATTTTCTTCCATACTCTGTAGTATGTGAGTTATATTATTTCATTTCATAATCCTGATTATACCCTTATTCTGTTAAAGTATTGCTTCTATACTCCATGAAATTAGTAGAATATCTTTGATATTTGCGCTTCATCCAGTATCTTTTCATGAAAATATTATTATGAGCTTTCTTAATAATTATTGATCGTTTCATGTCGGAATATTATTCATGAGTTACTATTTACGAGTTACTATTCACCCGATTACTATTCACTCAAATATTATTCACTCGGGTATTCGGGTCACTTTTCATGTCGGAGTACTATTCACGAGTTACTATTTACGAGTTACTATTCAGCCGAATATTATTCACTCGAGTATTTGGGTCACTTTTTATGTCGGGGTACTATTCACGAGGTATTATTTTTGAAGTACTATTCACATGGTACTATTCATGGGGTACTATTCACCCAAAAAATATATTCCTTTTCTGTCCAAATTATTTTTGATACATGAATATTATTCTTGAATTTTACTCCACAAAACAGTATCATGTTGACAATTTGGATATTTTTAAACTCTGGATAAATTTAAAGTCTTTAAAATCTATCCTTGATTTCGTTTGATTAATGCTTATATCATTGTCATCATTCTCGTGTTTATATTGTGATGAAAGTCATATTTGGCTTACGTGCATAGATGGACTGTTGATTGATACGATTATTGTGACGCCCCCAAAATAGGTCCACACGACCCATTCTGAGTCTCCAGATATCACACTATAAAAATTAAATACAAACTTCATTTATACAACTATTGAACTGTCGTGCAGAGTAAGACATCAGATAAGCTGTGAGTTTTAATATAATATTATCTCGTAGACAGTATCCAACTCAAATTGTTA
Source organism: Panax japonicus (assembly GCA_020205505.1). NCBI lineage: Eukaryota > Viridiplantae > Streptophyta > Magnoliopsida > Apiales > Araliaceae > Panax > Panax japonicus. Next base: position 32,998,177 of record CM035093.1, on the reverse strand, counting down.
CAATGCCATATAAAGTACAGCAGCAAATATTTTAAGACCCCAAAGAAGAACGAGAAGATTATTATCGTATTCATTCTAATGAGGTGCACTTTTGACGCTTTCAAAGTCGGGTTCTCATCACCCTATAGTTGTTCGCCAAAATCAATTATTAAGTGACGTATGAAATACGACACGCACATCTTAGGTCCTCAATGCAATTATATATTGCATGGCATGCCATTTTATAAAGTGTTGAGAAACTTCAACAGTCTCGAACCATCTCACTATTTCCCTGTTATCCCCGCTCGACCCAGCTACACTCTTATTACCTTAAAGGAATTGTGAAGCAAAAGGGTGAGCACAACTAGCCCAGTAAAGAATATCATGACTAAAGATAATTAAATTATCAATAGCCTTCATCAGTGATAAATCAAAGATTTAGAACATATGGTAGATGATAAAAATTTTCAACCATAGTTGCAGTGGAACGAGCAATTCATTAAAAGAGTCAAATAGACCATCAGGTCTATTATCTTCTCCATGTTAAAAGTCCACCAATAATGTTTTATCCTTGTAATATCAATCAACAATTCCTGTCCACAATTATATGAATAACTCATAATCATAATTGAGATTCTGAATTCCTTTTCATACCCAGGACGAAGATAATTTACATCACATATATTCACCTGAAACATCAAAAATCATGGTTATACCAAATCACAATTCCTGCTCATAATCATACTAATAAATTCATCTTTGCACTACGGCCAAAGATATACAACTGTATAACCAAAAATCAACAGTTCATCTTTGCACTACAGGCCAAAGATATACAACTGTAAAACCAATAATGCTGAGACTCAACTTAATAGTATCATGACCACGAATTATCCATGCACTACGGGCCAAGGATATTCGTGTTTTCCATTACGGTCATGATTATACCGAATAATCCCTGGTCATAATCATACCAAGTCCATCTATGCACTACGGCCAAAGATGACTTTTACCACATCATTTTTAACATTACGGTCATGATTATACCGAATAATCCCTGGTCATAATCATACCAAGTCCATCTATGCACTGCATGCCACAGATGACTTTCAACACAACACAAGCATGAGAATGATGACAATGATATAATCATTAATCAAACTAAAACAATGATAAATATTAAAGACTTTAAATTTATCCAAATATTATCAATCACATAATAAATTCATAATCTAATATTGTTAATATCAAAACAATATTTTAATCACTTCTTAACGTATAAACAATTTATTTCAATTGTTTACACTTTACCAAATAATGCATTTAATCATTCAAAAATGTCATACTCATAAGATTTTATCACCAATGATCAAATCCCTCATCAAAAATATGCATATACCTTATATAGGATTTTCAAGCCATAAAATCCTAATTTTCAACTTTGTTACTTCACATAACATATTTAACTCATATGTTCGTAACTAAACTATTTTCATGAAAAATACCAAATCAGTCCCAAAAATATTTGTTTTCTGGGATTTAGCAGTATATATTCCCATAATGAACATACATTTTTCTCGGAATTTTTAAAATTCATTTACTATTTTTCAAAAATTAATTTCTAATTAATTCCTTAAGAAATTAGCTACGTCAAGTTTAACTCCAAAAATTCCCAAATCTTGGCAAGATCTTACACATGTTAACATGAGCTTCCAGTTTAAATTTCATGGTCATCGGAGTTATAGAACTCCGGTTATAGCGTTTTTCGTCAGAAAATCTAAATATTGAAATGGTCATAGCTTGCTCATTTTAAGTCAGAATGAGCTCATTTTTGGACAGGGGGTTCTTTATACCATATAATTTCATGTCCCAAAAGGCCGAAATTTTTCTCATAAATTAAGTGGCCAAAAATGCCCTTTTAAAATTCTGGACAGTAGCTTTTTTGAAATTTCCAGCTTTTGACTCCTTTGTTAAAATCAGTCCACACGAAAATCTACAACATTTTTTCCAGTGATTCCACTTGGAGATGCTACAAAACTCATAGACCTAACTCTAAGACTTGACCACACTCAAAAATTCAAAATATAATCGGAGATATGGTCAATTGAATTTTATGTTACGTTTTTACCAAAATTTGGTTTTTCAACCCTTTGTGATTTCTAAGAAACTTTCATGTTTTCACATAATAACCAACATAACTCATCATAACACTTACTAATACCACATATACCCACAATTTTCATCAGTCCAATGCTTTTATTATGACTCTCATCATAATCAACGTAAACAGATCGTTTCCACAATTTAATAAGGAATGAATACAATGGATCATTCACCATGCATGTGGTAATTCACATAGATAGGTTATTCCAACAGAATAATAAAGAATTGAATAACAGAAGGATTCACCATGCATGCGATAGAGACTTCACAGACAGGTTATTCCCAATAGAATAATAAAGAACGTAACCAGGTCAAACGTGATCCGCACCGACAAGATATTCCAACAGAATAATAAAGAACGGAACCAGGTCAGGCGAAATTCGCACCGATAAGATATTCCGACAGAATAATAAATAATGGAACCAGGTCCGGCGTAAAACGTACAAACAGGATATTCCGACAGAATAGTAAAAAATGGAATAATAGAAGAATTTCACCATGTATGCAATACTTTGCATATATAGGTTATTCCAACATAATAATAAAGAATGGAATAACAGAAGTTCTCTTCATGAATAAGAAAGAAATAATACCCCTTACATGTACAACAAATAATATCCCTTACCTTAGAATAAAGCTGGATACTGGAATAGAAATGTAGTAGACTTCTCTTCTTCTTTCTCTCTATAGCTTCTCTTTATAATTTCTCTTTATAATAATTGTTCTATAGCTTTGGTGAATTGGTGAGAAATGAAGGAAGAATGGGCTTCTATTTATAGAAAAATATAGTTTCGATAATTTCACATTTTGGGGCTCGAAAAATTATAGTACAATAACTCCAACTTTTCTTTCATTTTTAATTCAATCATCTAAGTATTATCAAACTTGCATCACCTCCCCTAATAGTAAATCATGTGAATCAATAGTAAATCATGTGACTCAATAGTTCTAAACATGTGAAAAAATTAATTATCGTATAGTACCTCCATCTATACCTCCATTTTTAACTTAGTCATGCAAGTATCATCAATCTTGCACCAACTCCCCTAATAGTATAAGAATGTGATTCAATAGTACACACATGTGAACAAATAGTTATATGAGCATGTGAATTAGTAGCAATTAATTGCTCATTTACCCGATTAATTATCCGGTTGGTCAATATAACTTCTAGACATCAATTACTATCGAAATAAATGTCAATTTCTACTAACACTAACAATCCCAACACAATGGAAATATTTTTCTCAAAAATTTCATTATTGAAATTTCGAAGTTTGACTTTTTTCGAAAAAGTCAACTGTTGACTTTTTGACCACAAAGTCAACATCGGAAAATTTTGTGTTTATAGTCTATTTCTACTAATTTCATCGTTCCGGACTCAAATATCACGTCTGCGTCTCCAAATTCAACTCCGAACTCAAATTTGATTATAATAACATTCATCATTAATATCATAACTCACAATATTTAACAACCAGGTCGTTCCCAGGAAAGAGGGTGCTTTCCGATAATGATTTCTCCTTATTGGCGCGCAATTAGGTGACCAAACCTCTCCTTGCCAGAACTTCTAGACTTTGTAAATATTACAATTTAATAATATGAATAACTTTGTTGCCTCAATTATATATACAATAATCGAATCAATAATATGAGAGATATGATGCAGCAATTACTGTAACAATAATTGAGTATAACTGAGTGACTTCTCAAATAAGCATCAATAATCGATATTGTGTGCTACTATGCAACCACGCGTATTTTACGACCGATTATTTTATAACAACTTGCTTACTTTGTAAAATTTTCACATATCACCCTTAACTTTAACTTTTATCAATTTAACCATTTACTAAATAGAATAATTATAAAAAAATTGAATACTTTCATTTCATAAAATTCGAGGTCTCACAATTATGACCATGGATCCTTCGGTATAATCGTGACCCGTAATGTTACAAATGATGTGGTAAAAGTCCTCAGTGGCCTGTAGTGCATTGATGGACAGTTGTTGGTATGATTATGACCAGGGATTATTCAGTATAATCATGACCATTGATGATTACATTAATATCCTTGGCTCATAGTGCAGGGATGATTCGATGATGTGGTTTATTTATTAAGCTGAGTCTCATCGATAAAAGTGATGAAAAACCTTTTTAAATCATAAAAGATAGTTGATTTTATTCTCTACTTGACTCTTTTAATGGATTGCTTGTTCCACTGCAGTTAAACCTGATGTTTATTGTATTTTATCAGTTTAACACTGTTGAAGGCTAATGATAATTTATTCTGCATTTTCTTAGTCATAATATTTCTTACTGAGCTAGTTGAGCTCACCCTTTGCTTTCATTATTCTCTACAGGAAATAAGAACGTAGCCGGGACTAGTCGAGGAATGGAGTGACGGTCCAGATGTTTGCATTAGTAGTCCTCACTATTCTGTGAAATAGTGTGATAATAAATGAGGACTTATTTTGAGTTTGAATACTGTCTAGAAGACAATATTTGTATTAAAATTCACAGCTCATGTTGTATAATTAAGTTTGTATTTGTATTCAGTACCATGTATTTGGCGACCCAAGATGGGTGATGTATACCTATTTTGGGGGCGTCACAATTGGTATCAAAGCTTAGGGATATGATTCCTGGCTGAGATGTTAGACAAGAACTAGGAGGGGAGAGACGGGAAATTCCTTCGCTAGTATGACCTACCTAAATTTATTTGGTATTTAATTGGTCGGTCATAGTATAGGGAAAATATGTGACATATCAATTAACCCTTGTTTTGTGGCAGTATTTGAAAATGGCATCCGAAAATGTTGAGATAAACAATTAAGCACATGAGATCGTTGAGTCACCAACGATCAATACCCAGGATAATGTGCAACAGGAAGACAATAATCCTCAGGTAAACAATAACACCGATGAAATGGTGAACGATGGGATGTTCAGAGGTTTTATGCAATTCATGCAACATCAGGCGAGAGCGGCTCCTGTTTAACATGCAGGGGGAAACATTGGCAACTCTCGAACGGTCACCGCTAAACAGTTCAAGGAGCTGGGACCACCGAAGTTTTTTGGAGTGCCAAAACCACTTAAAGCGGAGACGTGGATAAAGCAGATCACCAAGATATTTGATGTCTTGGGTTGCTCCGAGGAGCAAAAGGTTCCCTTTGTCACCTTCATGTTGCGAGCAGAGGCAGATTACTGGTGGGAATCTGTAAAGCGTACTCAACCTGCCGCACTGAAGATGACTTGGGAGAAGTTCCAAGAACTGTTCAACGACAAGTACTTCCCCAAAAATATTCGTCACATGAAGATCATGAGCAACACTTGAGGCTGATACTCCAAAAGCTTCGTGAAAACAAGCTTTATGCCAAGTTGAAGAAATGCGAGTTCTGGCTTGAGGAAGTAGCATTCCTTGGGCACGTAGTATCAAATCATGAAATATCTATTGACCCGACAAAGATTGAAGCAATTCAAAGCTGGGAGAAACCTAAGTCAGTGACCGAAGTACGTAGCTTTCAGGGCTTAGCTGGTTATTATCGCAGAGTCGTGGAAGGATTTTCTCGAATCGCTACTCCATTAACTTAGCTGACTCAAAAAGATAAAAAATTCGGTTGGAGCGAGGAATGTGAGAAGAGTTTTCAAGAACTCAAGAAGAGACTCATTTCAACACCTATTCTGAAAAACGGATGTCAAGCTTTCTTAGCCCATGTCACGGATTTAAATAAAAATACGTTAGATTTAAATGATATTTATATTGTTAATAAATTTCCTGACGTATTCCCTGAAGAACTTCCTGGCCTACCCCCAGAGCGTGAAATTGAATTTTGTATCGACCTTGAATCTGGTACAAAACCCATTTCCGAAGCCCCGTATCGAATGGCTCCTATTGAACTTCAGGAGTTAAAAACCCAACTACAGGAATTGTTAGACATCAGTTTCATTCGTTCTAGTACGTCTCCTTGGGGTGCTCATGTTCTATTCGTGAAGAAGAAAGATGGAAGTATGCGACTTTGTATTGATTATCGGGAGTTGAATCATGTCAACATCAAAAATAGGTACCCGTTACCTCGTATTGATGATCTGTTTGACAAGGTGCAAGGTGCCAAATTCTTTTCAAAAATTAATTTTTGTTCCGGATATCACCAGTTAAAGATTAAAACTGATGACATTCCAAAGACTGCTTTCAAAACTCGGTACGAGCATTATGAATTCCTAGTCATTTCCTTTGGATTGACTAATGCCCCTATTGCCTTCATGGATATTATGATGAACCAAGTATTCAAGGAATATTTGGATCACTTTGTGGTCGTCTTTATTGATGACATTCTCATATACTTCAAAACCCGTGAAGACCATGAGCAACACTTGAGGCTGATACTCTAAAAGCTTTGTGAAAACAAGCTATACATAATTGAATATTGAACAGGTGCTGAAAGTTAATGAGTACAGAGATGTTAGCGGTTGTTGCACCAGTGCCAGTAGCCGAGGTTCCAGCTCAAAGCGAGTCAGTTGAAGAAGTGGGAAAATATGAACCCATGGTGAATCTGGGGAGTGATCATGATGATTATCCCGAGATGTATTTGAGTGGAGATGAAGAGGCAGAGTCAGAGGAAGTTAAGCTGGAGAAAGAGAATAAAACTAAAGTTGGAGAACAAGATCAAGTATCTGCAGAAGTTCAAGAACTCCGGAGTAATGTATTTCTCTTGGAGGAATTGTAGAAGACGGAGCGAGCACTATGCGAGATGACCGAAAAACGAAAGGACTTGAAGGCGCAAGTGGAAAGAATAAAGGCTGAAGGTGGTGGATCGTCTGAAGGAACTTTCAAGAAGCAGAAGGGCAAGAATAAGATAAAGAGGGACAACGACAGTGATAGTAATTTTGAAAATTCAAACCCGAAGAATAAGCAAGTTTGTGGCAAGTGTGGAAAGACTCACTTGGGAGAGTGCGTGATGTGGAAGAACGTGTGTTTCAACATCCTATTGTAAATATCACAATGTATGTGTCCAGAGAAAATTATGCCATCAGGGTAAGAAATTAGGGACAGACAATCGACTTGCCTAATTTAATTCCCATAGAAGGAAAAAAGCACCACCAAAATTTAACAACTAATATCAAATATCAATACAAAAAATACCAATACGTTACCTTTAACTTATTATTATTTCTTCAGTAGACTAAAAGAGGGAGGAAGTCGAGAACATACCAAATTCTTAGAGACTTAGACTTAGAGTTAGACAGACAGTGAAACGGTGAGTCGGCGAGAGTCACGAGACAGACTGTGAGAGCCGAGAGGCGGAGGCCGCGGCGGAGATTGAGACAGGGAGAGGTGGACGCCGAGCCAGAGATTGAAACTGTCGAGTAGCGGAGACTCGAGAGTTGAGAGGCAAGAGGCTGAGGAGTGAGGAGTGAGGAATCGAGATCTCAATTCTCATATCTGACCTTTGGGAGCGAGCTAGGGCTAAGTGCAAAATGAGAGAAAACAAAACATACTATTGAATACTGATAGTTATATTATAAATAATATTATAAAATTAATTTTTTAAGTATTAAAGTTATGTTATTCGGGTATCCGAATAACCTGTTTTTTGAAAATCGGAAGCGAAACTGAATAACGAGTAATAATTCAGATATAACCGAAATTCTAAAAAAACTGAAAAACCGAAATAATTCGATTAAAATAATTCGATTCGGTTCGGTAATTCGATTTTATCTGTATTTTGCTCACTCCTACTTGTATGGTGAGAATCTTGCAATATTAATGTATTTTCTTACAAGAAATAAGTATTTTTTTACACAATTTTAAAAATAAAAATAATAAAAAGGAGAGGAGAGGAGAGGAATGGAGAGAAAATAAATAAGTTCTCGTTAATTTATAATAGGGCAATATGGTCATACACAATTATGTATATTTTATTTGTGTGCAGTTTGCCAAAACTATGTCATTTTAACAGATTTATTTTTGATTTCTAATTTGAAAAATGAAAAATTATTTTTTTAAAACAAATCTGATAAAATGACGTAATTTTGACAAACTATATACAAATAAAATATTCACAACTGTGTATGATCATTATTCTCTTTACAATAACATAATAAATACAATAAAGGTTCTCTCTTCTATTACCAACGCCAACAAGACCAAAAACGGAATTAATACTAGCATTATCCTTCGTTGTATTTGTTAGTATCTCACTACTTCATTCAGGAATAGTACAGTACTAGTATCTTTTTCATAAATTATATACGGGCACCCTCGATTACAATTTAAATTTAAATATAATGATTTTCTCCTAAATTCCCACGTGTCATGTTACTAGAGGGTATGTATATTACTTATTCTCATCCAACTGCAACTGATCATAAAATATGCTGCAAATCCATCAAATTCTTAAATCCCAGGTGAGTGAGTGAGTGAGTGAATGGTGCATAATTCACAAGGCCATAAGCACAAAAAAGAATGCATTTCACAGGATCAAGAACATAAATTCCCCCATTCTTAAAACTTCTACAGAATGAATACAAGGAGAAAATAATGAAATTCAGACTTCACAACTTTGCATTATTTCAATTTTTAGACCATTGTAATGCAAATTAAAGCAACCTAAGTTCATAGATGCATGACTTAACCCCCATCACAATAACTAATATGCTAATTTGATTGCCGATTCATAATTGAAAAATATAAAACTCAATCCATAGAGTAGGCATATGAACAGCAAAGAAAAATAAATGCAGAGTAACCAGAGCATGTGATAAGTAACATTAATTTGAGTAGACACTCGACGACAAGATAAAGAGGTACTTCTTTCTTTCAGGCCTTCGGCCAAAATCTCTTCATTCACTCATTTCAATAAACCACTGTTCGTTTCTTCTATTTTTTCCCTTCATATATTTGCAATTACTCTACATCAAGACTTCCATCTTTGAAAGTCCAATCTCAATAATTCCCACCCAATATTTTCTAAATGAATTTGGGTTGAGAGAAGAAACTCTACACTAGGCGCATATAATTTGTGCCGCCTATTCCTACAGTAAGAAAGCCTAAAAAAAATTACCAGAAGTTAACGGGAAAAGGACAAAAAAAGGGAGAGGGAACTAAATCTGCCTATAATTTACAAGAATTTTCTTTGTGGAATTCTAACTAGGATCAATGCAGCTTCAGAAGACACTAAAGCCAAGATCCATGTTACCGTAGCCGGTGCACAGACCAGCACCCTCATCCTCGTTGCTGAAGAGGGTTTGGTCTGAGCAATCAAGTGTTGCTCCACATGCTTTGTTATATGATTGGCAAGCTGAGTGACAAACCCTTAGCCTGTTATCACCATCCTTGTCACACTTCTGAATAGAAATCTGTTTCAAGCAGATTAGTGAAATTAATAAATGTGTTGCTCACTATGAAGATAATAGCAACAATGTATAAATCGAACAGTTTGACATTTCAATGAAATGTTAATACTAGAGAAGCAAGCCAGATATAGGACATTTCAATCTCTAAAAGCTAGCTTAAAGCAAAGCTATATCAATTACTCAGACCAAGCATGTTAAAAATAGGTAGTCATTCCCTACTGCCTAAACCCAATAGAAAATTAGACTGTACCCTACTTATGTTTTCATTGCTTAATCAAGCTTGCTCGACAGCATATCTCAATCCCATTTCATGCAATGTACTCCAAATATCTTACACCCCAATGAATGTAATATTTAACCTTCAAGGCATCTTTTGTTGATCTTTTTGTGAATAGATACTAAATGGTTCTTTATGGTTACTACAACTGCACCCACGTAATCTTGATGGAGTTGAAAGCCTGGTACTGATCAAGCTTTAGTAATGAAGCATGAGATTCAATTTTAGCAATACAAGTTTCTGCCTTTCGAGAAAAGAGAGAGAAGGCCGTCTTTGCATATCATGCCACAAAGGAACATTTATTCTATCAAAAAGTAGTGGGAAACCCCCTCCCCCCAAAAAAAATACCAAATAGGAAAACATATATACAACATATATAAACAGAGAAAGACAAAAAGAGTTGTGCGCGTTTGGCCGGTTGAAGTGAAGAAGGTAATTAAAAAATACTCGGATGCTATGCTGCTTGATTAAGGTTAGCAAGTGAAACAACTATATATTGTACATCGCTAATGATTAGAATCAGTCTTTACTGTAGAGAGTATAAAAATGAAGAAACATACCCAGCAGGCTAGCCGCCTAGCAGCTCCATCACAGTCTCCACCTCTGAAAAAGTTGAAAATTTTCCGAGGACCACCAGGGAATAATCGGTGGTAGTTAGGCTTGACAACTACTTCTTCTAGTTGCTGCAGTATACTCAATTCACTAGGCGCACAATGTTGCATAGATGCATCTTTCCCTAACAAATCTTTGCAAATTAAGAGACTCGAGGAGATCGTGGAGCTGTTTCGGCATGTGTACCCAGCATAGTCCGAACAACGGAACTCACAGACTCCATTATCACAGACGCCTCCATGAAGGCTGCATTGTTCATCACAAACAGCTGCATATCATTCCCAATCAACAATGTAAGACAATGTTATGTAGAGGAAAACAATAAATCGAGCAACAATTGTGTATGCCTACGAGTAACAACTCCATGCTGCAGTGTAATAGCAGCTCCGCAATGCAATAAGTTATTACATTGATGTGACATTTATTATGTTTGGTTCACCTATTACATGAATTAGCTCCGTAATTCTATTACATCAATTTTTAAGTTTTTCATTACAACCTCCAATTGATGTATTGGTCCATTACATCTATTATAATGCAACAGGTCATAAAAGATTAAACAATAAGGACTACAACTCATTTAACATTTGTACTTGCAATTTACTTTATACGGTACATAAAATCATACAATTTAGTTTTTGAACATAATGTAATAACGTTACAATTACTACACAAATACCAAGAGCCAACCAAACAAACACGTCGTAATAACCTATAACCATTACATTACAACTCTATTGCATTATGTAGACTATTGCATTACATTAAATTTTTATTCCGCGAACCAAACACCTTAATGAACATTATATGATTGTTCTATAAAATGACTGTTATTACAATATTCCTTCATTTGCAAAAAAAAAATGTAATATATACTGAATGCATTAATTTCAAAGAGAGACAACATTACCCGTAGAGCAGTCAACACCAGTGTGCCCACTTTCACACTCACAGACACCGTCTTGAAGGCACTTGCCGTGCCCGTTACAGTTGCTAGGGCAAGAGCCTGCAAATTAACTTTAATAAGAATCCTAGAAAACTCAAAATGATGATTAGTGAGGGGGTTAGAGAGGAGAACAGGATGGAGCTTACGTTTGCTACAATCATGACCACTAAACCCAAGAAAGCATTGACACCTTCCATCAACACAGTCTCCATTAAAATGACAAGAATTGGGACATTGCCCAGACACAGGAATAGGGTCTATGTTACAGAGTTCATGATAAGCTGGACACATTAGCTCACCTGAACAAAAATAAAAAAGGTAAAATCAATCAAATAGAGAAGCCTCAAGGCTGCATGAATACAAATGGAGATTGAATATGAGCAAGGATAGATTGAATATTATAATTACCATTGAAGCCAGAAAACTGAACTTGTCCACCTGCTTCAGGGCATACTTTCCAAAGACCATCCACAGCAATCTAAATAAAGCACTTCCACATTCACATTTACATTTGAAGAAAATTTATTGCAAAACACGAGTATATGTAAAGTTCAAAAGAAAGTATTTGAACTCCTCAGTGTAAATAAAGCCATTAGGGAATGTTCATTTTGTAAATAAGGTATTACTTCTACACTTAGTGTGTGTTTTGATAAGCTACTTATGCTAACATAATAAAGGGATGCGTTTCTGATTACAAAAATAACATAAAAATCTTCAAGGGCAGGACCACATAAAATTTGAGGAGCCATAGCTTCTTCACCTTTTTAAATGGTTTTCCAAAATGCAAGATATTTTATGTGCTCCTTCCCCTAAGAAAAGAGGGAAAACTGGAAAGGGGGTATTTTTATTTGGAATACATACAGTATACAGTTGGTGCACTCTTTCCTACTTCCTATTCCCAAAGATATTTTTATTCCACCCTCCCCCCCCCCCCCCACAATGACCTCTACTGTCCTTTATTTTCATTGTTGGGTGGTGAACAAATTATAAGTGAGGTTTACAGCAACTCGAGATTCTGAACTTGTATTGTTTCTCCTTTTTAAGGTAAGAGCCCAGATAACCTCCACAAGAATATCTAAACATATATATATATATATATTCTACATACAGAAACTTCCCTACCACTCTCCCCCACACCACTCCAACCACCAACACACAAAAAAAAGCCTCACAAGAAGTACCAGTTTTGATTGGAATATCGTATATCTGGAACACAATAAAAATATATTTTGATTAGTGTATCTGCCCCCTAATGATGTCATTTGGTGGGTAAAGAAAGTCATTTGGCATTACAGGTGACTGAAAAGAAGAGCTATCTCCGTTCACACACATAAATACACAGAGAGAGAGAGAAAGAGAGAGGTTACCTCTAATGAGTTGTTCGTACACCTGTGCTGGTAACAACCATTTCCTTGGGCAGTAGAGCCCCGTACAAACCCAGAACGTACCAATGATGAGGCCATACACCTATACAGATGTAACTAATTGATGAATAAAACTCAAATCAGAAATATATTCAGAATTTTAAATTTAGAGCAAATCTCACCTCGAGCTACTCCCTCGCACTTCACCCAACATTCTATCAGGCGGTCGTGCACTTTTAATGTCTGTACATGAACCATCAGAATATGCTACAAAATAAGTGCAATAATCAGCCAAAGATGATTGGCCACCTGCAATGACCGAGTATAGAAGTCAACAGTTGATCAAACTTATTTGCACAAAACAAAAAAATTTAGAAATGATTATTGTTTATTCGCAGAAATCATGTAAAACAACATAATTTTCTGTCTAATGTGATTACAGCCTAATGGAATACCTGACAAACCAGAAGAGTGTGTCGGGATAGTACATCTTCAGCTGAGGATTAAAAATTGCGAAAGGATGTAAAAATACTCTCTAAAAGTTTTTTGTTTGGATAAAAAGAGAGCTATTTCAAAAATTATTTGTTTGAATAAAGAGAGTGAGCACCAAAATTCCCCAAAGTAACTAAATTTGGTAGGCCAAATATTACTAAATTTGGTAGGTAGTATAAAAAAAAGAAGAGAAGCAATAATTTTCATATTAGAGAAGTGCCAAATAGTACTAAATTTGGTAGGCCAATCAAGGAACATAAAATACTGCACTGAAAACGATGAACTCTAATGCAAAGAAATTCATTTTAAGTATTTCAACTCAGGTGGATCTAAAATTGATATACTTATCAAAAAAAGAATAATCTAAAAGTCTATAAAATCCATTTAAAATCATGAAAAATCAAAATGTCCAACCATGGGATGAAAAATATAGAAAAATCTAACAAAAAACACAAGTACGAAGATGCAAGCTTAAGAGCAAACCTTTGTTAGCTTGTGGAAAATAACGGGCCCACTGAGGAAGGTCCCCACTATAATTTACAATTGGGCAGTAACCTTCAGCCTCCCTGTTATAAGTACACCCGGATAACTGTGTCATATTGCAATGATATGCTCCCTTCCACAGGTTGCAAGGGGAGGTAACAAAGTCAGTCCCTTGGTTGCGGCCCCAGTCAAGACGGTCTGCCATGTCATAATTAGCCTTGTACCATCCGCTATCCTCTAGCAAAGCCAGTGTCATTTTAGAAACAACCGACCTTGTATCTACTGAGCCCGTCATAATCTCATTCATCAAAAGCCTTTTCTCCCAGTGGGATCCTGTAGCAAATTATGAAACTAATGATGTTACATTGATGTTCTTCATTCTCAATTACATGACCCAAAAATATAAAGTGATTATGAAAAAATTATCATATAATAATATTTGCTTTCCAAATAATCCTTCTCTTGTATATTTGGAAGCAGTGATGCACATATTTCTAGACTTCACCAGTTAACTAATATAGTATAGATTTCTGACAAATAGTGTCGCCAAGCTAATGATAATTAATAATTATAGCTTGGAAATAGAGAAAACAAAGGATAAACAACCTGAAGTACCACGCCCTCCACCATCTTCTAACTCTAAGCCAGTGAAATTCTCAGAGAAGGCCTGCATTAACAACTTATCAAGCCATTGTTTCTTTACTATTTTATTTTCTTAATAGAAATTTCAAGAAATGCACAGGTTTTATGAAACAAAACCCACAAATGGAGAAGTAATGGCATACCCCATAATGATGACGTGAATGCATGACAACACGAGGAAGCACCACACGAGTTACCATCCGTCCAAGTTTTTCATCAATGGCTTGTTTAGTAACCTACAAATAGAACAAACAAGTTATATTGAGGTCAAAATCATAATGTAAATGAAGATCACAAAAAGGGTGCACATGATTTTTTAATGAGAGTTACTCTAGGCTGAATAGCAGCAGGACCATCAAAAACTGGAGATACTTTAACTCCAAAGGACGTGCAGAGGGAAATAAGTTATTGGTGAGAATGACCAAATAAACCAAAGATAATACTAAAGGGTGAATTTCTCATTTTCCCTATCTTCTATGACTAATCTTAGAAGTATCTTCAATATGATTAGACATGTTCTTTTTATTTTTTTTAAGTAACATAATGTAACATTCTAGAAAACCTGAGATAATGATGCAACTGATTATTATTCTCTAACAAATTTCGAATAGTGAACGGTACGCCAATCAACGTGTTCAACAAATGGTTTCAAAGTAAACTCCAACAGAAGTTTTCAATTCATAGTTTAGTGGCTAGTATTTACCTGACTACGGCGCCTTTTTCTCTCATCCCTAAAATGCGCGAATGCATGCGGATCAAAACCAAGAACGTGCATCACCTGGGCAATATCCATATCTTTCAATCACACAAACAAGGCAAATTCTTTCTAATATATACCCAAATTCTAAATCCAACTCACTTCATGTATCAGCGTAGCTGAAAGTAAGGTTTCTGCTTCAGCAGTCAAGTGGCGAGGAGCAACATTCACATGTCCTGCAAACAGAATGTACCATTACTTGATTAGAGTTTAGTCTTCTAACAGATGGTAGGATACAAAGGTGCTTCACAACAAACAATCTCCATGAAGAAGGTACCGGCAATTGCACGACCCCATTGATCACGCTCACATGCCACTGCCCATGCTAGGGTGTTGCCTGTCGTAGGTCTAGTAGTCACCAAAAGAACTAAGTCTGCATCAGCAACACCCTCTGGAGAATAAATAAACAATTAGTGAGTGATCACCATTCAAGTATAATTATAAAAAATAAAAATGAAAACTAACCAGTATAATAATAACATGAAATGTGATAATTAATAGACAAACATTCGCTACAGCAGCAATACCTTCTACATACTCCCGCGGAAGCTGTACACCTCCGTCTTGTCCACATGCAGAATACCCACTTAACTGCAAGTTCCCTCTTACACGTTCAACAGCTAAGGCTCTTCTGAACCAGTCTGCTGTCTGCCCTAGAGCCTGTGTCAAGTTACTGCAACAAATTAGAGTCTATTTTACCAAATATGCTAATAATAACCCTTAAAGCTTTCATATTTAAACATAAAAAGTATTTAAGTCGTCCAGCAATATACAACTGACAGACTATTGTGCATATGTCCAACTGCTACACATGCCAGTAGTTTGCACCAGATCGATCTGTTTTGCAACATGAACTTATTCTCTAAAGTATCAGTTTTATGACAACTTGCAAAATTTGGGTATTTTAATCATGATACTTCAAAAAACGATACATAAAGATTATAAAAGAAGGTGAAGAAACAGACTAGCTAAGTGTACCTTACGAAGACGATGCTTTTTGTCTTCCCCAGCAATATCATACAAAGTGCAGTTATACCAGCAGTCACCAGAAATTGGTGGATCCCCATGAGGATTACAAGAAGGCGTTTCAGAATGAGCAGTCACAGGAGGCTCTCCAAGCTAAACAAGAACAGAGGATAGCATCATTAATTCTAAGCCATGACCCAAGCAAGAACCAAAAAGGCACCAGCTCATTAATAATACACACCTTCACAATGTCACCAACATTTCGACAATCTCTATCAGGTGAGTGCCCAACAGCATCGTAGTTTAAATAAATTCTAATAGGCTGTTTTTCATCCTCTTGCTTCCCTGAAAATTTGGAAGCTTCAAGCAACGCCCTTCCCCTCCTGTAGAGGGGTTTTGAGACACTAGGCTCCTCATAAACCTGTGGCGTAACCGAATACACCTTGAGCCCCGGTCTTTTCCTTTGTTCAATTATCTGGTCATGAATACAGGAATGTGATATAATGTTCTCAGTGCCCTTTTCTGAACCTTGCCACTGCAATTCATGTTCTTGGTATGTTGTTTGACCAGCTTCAAACCATACCAAAATCAATAAAATCTGAAAGAGGTGAGCAAAAGGGTGAGTATCACTACAGTGTAGAAATTTTGCCTAAGAAACCAGGAATATAACCACAAAAAAGGTTATATATGAACCATAATGTTTCAATATGAACAAACCAGAAGACCCAATTTATGCTCCAACTTCTAAACCAGTATAAAATATCACTACAGTGTATAAATTTTGCCTAAGAAAATCAACATGTCACTAAAGTCCCACACATGCTAGTTCATACCAAATCAAGGCAGCAATCTTTGAACAACATATGCATTACTTGAGCTCAACATAAACCACACAGCATAAATAAACAAATTACTGCATTTTGACCAAAAACTCCACCAACCCAACAATTCAAATAACCAAAATAACCCAAATCCCCAATTTAACTAATTTCCACATGAAAAATTAAAATTTTCATTCAACCTAAATATTGGAAGGAACATGGCCGACTAAACCAAAACCCTCATATATATATATATATATACACACACACACACCCAAAAGAACAGATTTTGAACTTTATCTCGCAAATGTGCCGCTTCACGCAACTTAATTATTTAAGACTTGACATAAATAGAAAGTTGGAAAATGAAGTAGATGAGAAAAAAGGAGCTAAAGATCAGCTAACCAAAAAGGGTATTACCAAAAATTAAAATTAGAGATCTTGAAAATGCGTTAGTAATAAACCCAACCCCTCCATCAGATAAAAGAAACGACGAATTTTTTTTAGTTTTGAGTCAGTTGTATAACTTTAAATTTTCTCTTTATTTCCCTACATTTCTCAGAAATCAAACAGGGTATCCAAGACTCTAGTTTCCAGCTTATCTTCTAATTTAAAATTTATATTAAACCTAAATTTGTAATTGCAAATAACTAAAATACTAAATTTAAGAGATGAAGGAGAGAGAGAGAGGGGGAGGGTACCACTTACCTGGAGTAGAAAGAGAGTAAATCTCAGTTGGGTAGTACAAAATCTCACAAAAATACATCGATTACAAGGAATCTTTAACTCCATGAAATGAAATGTAAGAGGCTAACAACAACAACAACATCGGATACATCAAATCGCCGGCGACTCTCCGATCGGCTCCAAAACCCAGAAAAATCGCAGGCTTTCCCGCATTATATAAATTACAACGGAAAACAAAACAATTACAGATAGAGAGAGAAAAGGAAAGGAAAGGAAAGGGTTTCTCTCTATCAATGAGTTTAAAAGGGTACAAAGAACTCAACTTTTGATTTCTCAGGGAATGAACTGTAAGTGGGTTTTTGGAGTCCTTGATGAAATGGGTTTTTTTTGTTGCTTGAATTACTGAAAATGAAATTGAAGAATTTATCAGTAAATGTTTGTGTTTGTTCTTGGGATGAGAGAGAAAACGCAGTCCACGAAGCAAGAAGAATAGAAAAATGATGAAAAAGGTGGACTGGGTGGAGTTCATAATTTGTCGAGTTAAAAATTTGTACAGATAATCTTGTTTTTCATTTAAATTTTTGTGTGGGATGAAAATTTGGATAAAATATCATGGCGTTATCATAACTCACCTCAGTTTCTGTTGCAATTACAAGAACACCAAGGTCGGCAAAATGTTAAAAAATAAAAACTCCCGCTTTTCTAAATTATAAACTTTTATAAAGTAAATTTTAAATATTTTTAAATTTAAAATTAAGATAAATTTATTTAATTTATATCAATAAAATTATATATATCATAAATTACCTAAAAAAATATTACTTTATAATATTTATTATTTTAAAATTTTAAATAAATTATGTCAATTTTAAATTTAAAAATACCTCAAATTAACATTGAAAAAGTCAAGTACGAGATAACTAAATTTATTTATTCTACCTGAAAATGAAAATATCATTATTTTTATTTTTCACTAAATTTTTTTAAAAAAGACATTTAAACATGAAAATTTATATTTAAAATGTTATACTCTTTCTATTACACAAAATGAGTTTTCATTTATAAAAAAATTACAGATTTATTTTTATTTTATATTTACCTTAATATTAGTTCAATAATAGTGGGAGGATAATGAAAAACTTTTAATGGTAAATTGAGAATATCCTTTTACACTATTATTATTATTAATAATAATAATAATAATTAAAAAAAAGAGACTATTCTTTTTTAACAAAACAAGTTGACAATTAGGATTCTTATTATGCAACAAAAAGTAATATGTCCTACTCAAAATTTAGCATTTTAACAAATAAATAAATAACAGAGCATTAACTTTCATTCTATATTAAGAAAATAACTTTTATTTTGTGTTTTAAATGTATTTCAAGCATAATATAATTAATATTTTGTACATAAGATTAAAATTACTGTCAATAGTAGCATCAAGATTTTTTTAGTGAATTTGTGATGAATCAAGATAACTTGCTAAAATTATTTGAATATTAAATTGAAAGTTTGATTCGGACTCAAGTTGAGTTGAATCAATTCGTTATTCAGATGGTATTATAGACAGTGATCACTTGTGTTAATCTTACTAAATTTAATTTGTGCCTTATACTTTAAATTTAAATTTATTTTTTGGAGCGATTAGCATAAAGTTAATATAAATTAATTGATTAATACGGTATTAATATACAGACGAGATATGATATATCTCTACTTGTTAATACTGTATTAATTAATTTACTAATTTGGTACGAAGTTAACTTGATCGTAATTGAATTCTATCTATCTAATAAAATACAAATGATTTTGAATTTTCCGCTCACTTAATAAATCATCTGGGCCGTTCAAAGTTTGAGATAAATCACACTGTTCATACATCTATCTAATAAAACACATCTATCTATCTAATAATCTAATAATAATTTAATAAAATACATCTATCTAATAAAATACAAATGATTTTGAATTTCCCGCTCACTTAATAAATCATCTGGGCCGTCCAAAGTTTTGGATAAATCCCACCTTTCATACATCTATCTAATAAAATACATCTATCTATCTAATAATCTAATAATAATTTAATAAAATACAAATGACTTTAAATTTTCCGCTCACTCAATAAATTATTTTAGTTGTTCAAAGTTTGAGATAAATCATATTGTTCATACAGTGCCGGAGTCACGGGACCCAGCTAGTAATTTTATATACACCGTACAAAGATTGTAAGTTATGGCAATGGCAGACACCGGTTTAGTTGGTTCAGCGGCCACGTAGGACCCTATTTATTAATTTTACCAAAAGGTCTGTCCAAAATTATTTAACATTTGCTCACGTAGTTGGACCTCCAACTTGTACGAGAAATAGAAATACAAAAACAGTGTGCCTAAATAATTATTCGGACCATAGGCTTGTTAATTTTTTTAAATTTTTTTGGGTTAGGGGAGGGGGGGAGCAGATCTTCTGTTCTTAATTTTCTTGTCTTTTAATTTAAATTTTGATATTTAATTTTTTATTTAATATTAATTAATTATAAAATTAAATAAAAATATATGTGTCAAAATTTAAGTAGAGGACACAAAAAGAAAATTTGAAAACAGAAAACCTGCTCTCGGGGGTTGTTATTTTTCCTCATAAAATAAAATGGTGCTTTACCAAAGTTTGAAGTAAATGAAATTTATTCATGGAGATTTCGTGAATTGGAGTGTTGGTTAGGAAGTATTCATTATTTAAATAAAAATGAGTTTGAATAAATACTTAAACAAGCCAAAGAGAAGAATATTAATTTTTGGGTAGGACTTAAATCGAGGGGTTAGCTAGGTTTGGTATTTTGTTGACCTGTTATCCAATTAAGCCTCTCCATATTCTTTCTTTTTTTCAACTAATTTTTTTCCCCTGTACCAAAAACATTGACCTAATTCACCTCACCTTACTAATACTGTAGCTTATCACAATATCATTTTAACATATAAATTGTTAATATTATTGTCCTATTTGTTAAGAAAACAGCTCATCTGTCTTGATAAAACTAACCGTTTAGGTTAATTTATTGTTGTAATCCACCTAATTAGCATTGTTAATGTCTGATTTTATACGCTTAACGAAATCACCAAAATAGCATATCAAAATTGCGCTAACAAGTTATGTAAGACTCCAAGTTTTACGAATAAAAATGAATTTTTAATAAATATTATTTTTAAATATTATGGAGTAAATTTGATATAATGTTATAGTTGTGGGTAATATTTAGAAATTTTGAAAAGTATGCAAGTTGTTATATAATATTCGATTGGTCTGGGAATATTCGTTTTAACATGGAATATTCGTACGACGGCACAATCATTGGTAAACCCCACAACAGAATTGTTGTCGGATTGAGAAAACGATAAAACTATTTTTATGAAAATAACGACGGAAGTTTTACCATTAATTGTTGAAACACCCGGTGTTAAAAATACAGAAATACGCGTGGTTGCATAGCAGCACACGATATTGATTATTGATGCTTACGTGAGAAGTCACTCAATTTTGTTCAATTATTGCTACAATAATTGTTGCATAGTATCTCATGTTATTTGATTCAATTATTGTCGATATTTTATATATTATTAAACCAATAATTGAGATAACAAAGTTATTAATATTATTATTTGCAATATTAACGATGTTTAGAAGTTCTGCCAAGGAGATGTTTGATAACCTAATTGCGCGCCAATAGGGAGAAATCCTTATTGGAAAGCCTCCTCTTTCCTGGGAACGACCTGGTCGATTAATATTGTGAATTATAATAATGATGATAAATGTTGTTAAATATATTGAGGTGTCTTTTTATGAAGTCACGAAAGTTTATATATATATATAATTTTTGTTTTATTATTATTATTAATGTAATAAAACAGAAAAGTTTTTTATATAAAACAGAATACTTTTATAAAGTTATTTATTTTATTAGACAATAATTAGAATATAATATATTTTATTATGCATAGTGTTTGCATAGTAAATTTTTTTTATATAAAACAGAATACTTTTATAAAGTTAATTATTTTATTAGATTTTAAATAAAATATATATATATTATATTTAATTGCATAATATCCTTTCTATTTTCCTATAAATAGGTTGCTTAGTTAGAATTGAAATTACACCAGAAATTCAGAGAATTCTCTTCTATAATCTTGAGCGTATTTCTTTAGAGTTTAAGAAAGCTTTGACCGTAGTGCAAGTTTTCTTCAAGTATATACCCGCCCTACCCGTCAGAGTACTCTTCTTTATAAGGTAAGGGGTATTATTTCTTTTGTATTCATGAAGAGAACTTCTGTTATTCCATTCCTTATTATTCTGTTGGAATAACCTGTATATGCGAAGTACCGCATACATGGTGAAATTCTTCTGTTATTCCATTCTTTATTTTTCTGTTGGAATATCTTGTCTATGCGTATTACACATGACCTGGTTCCATTATTTATTATTCTGCTGAGCTTTCTAGCTTGGTCTTCAGACAACAAGATTGACATCGATCAAGGATTGGTCTTGTTGATATGATGATCAAAGACATGGACCAATCTGAGTAGCTTCAGGTGTATATGCACATTTACCTATACACAATATTTCCAACGTGTGAGCTCATCTGCATATAACAAGTGACTTACTACTAAACTAAGTCTAGAACAATGTTTGTGCCTAGGATCAGACTCAAAGCGCTTAGCTTTTGAATGTAGCATGAGAACCTGCTCTGATACCAATTGTTAGTTCCCAGTAGGCATAATAGATCTAGAAGGGGGGTTGAATAGATCCTTTTTGATTTCAATACTTTTCTGCTTTATTTTGTATTGCTAATAATTTAACATATGACAAACATAAGAATCTTTTCAAGCACATCAGAATAAGTAAAAGATCCCCTTCATTGATATATTCATAATAATACATACATTGTTCGTAGAGTTAGTTCAATGGTAAGCAGTTATAACATACATGGCAGTTATAGCAGTTAATGTACATAATGTAAATGACATAAAGTAAAAGACACAAGGGGTTTTAAGTGGTTCAGAGACTCAAGCTCCTAATCCACTCTTCTACTTTCAACTAGCAGGATTTCCACTAAGGAAGGGCAGCACCCAGAATCACTAAGATTCCTTCAAGGCCAGCAGCCTTGGGACTTCAGTTCACTAAGAACTCTTCAAGGCCAGCAGCCTTGGAACTTCTCTAGTTCCCTAGTAACTCTTCAAGCCCAGTCGGCTTAGAACTTCATTTAGTCCATCCAGACAAGGACCCCTCAGGCCCTGGCTTCTTGTTGTTGAGTTGTTTATTGGAGTAGGTGTTGAGCTGCTAAGATGTCATTAAGCTCTGAACATCTTTTGTACTTAGCAGCTTGATGTGGTCCTCTTTGCATTCTGCTTCGGGCCTGGACCACATCTTCTTTGGTGCAGCTGATCTTCACTCTTTTCTGTTCATCTTCATCTGGTATCAGCTATGCACCATCACCATCTGGGTTTGCTAAGTCTCTGTGCTTTTAGTAAACTTTGTCTGGCACTTAACAATCCCTGAACCCTTCTTGAATACTTTACAGACATAGTTCTGCACTTGTTCATTTTCAGCTTTCGATTCATGGTGATTCGTAGAGTGGCTCTCTTGATCTTCTTTGTACTTAGCCACTTTCCTGAATTCTATTTTCTTGGCCTTCTTGGCTCTCAGCTTGGCAGCCATCTTCAGTGGGATTCTCATCCTTGTTGAGTGAAGCTTCGATTTGTTTGATTCCTTCTTCAAAGTTGCTTCACTTCCACCTTGGTAGTCTCACTGTCACTGAGACTTGTTCTATTTATCTTTGGTCGAACTCGTAAAGTCAACAATAGCATTCACAAACTCAACAATTCTGCAACTTCACAATCATCAACATCTCTTGATCTTTGAAGTTCTGTTGATTTATACTGCTTCCCAATCTTCCCGTTGGAAAGTAGCCGTTGAAAGCTATTCAGATTTCTTTGCAGATCTCGAGTTATTTGGTGCAGATTGCAGATGTGACATGACATCTTTTTCTGACTTCCTAACACTGCAGTATACTGTTTCACCAACCCTGACAAATATGTCACTTAGATATCTTGGGCAGGTTGACGACTTTATTTCACCCTTCTGATTTCTCGATCAGAGGTTGTCCTTGCATCGATGCTTTCAATAAGCTCTTGTCCGAATATTACCCTTCAGATTGAACCGTTGCCAATGCCTAAATCTTCAGTTGTTCGAACTCTAAGATTCTGATTCATACCTTCTTGGACTTGATCATAGTGTCTTGTTTGACTTGCTTCTTGATGTGTAGAATTAACACTACGATCTTGAAGAGTGTTCATTAGATCTCCAATATGGAACACCTCTTCCTTTTTTTGTGCAGTGCTTCTATACTTCTGTTTGCCTCGATGTTCTCAGATACTGATGACTAGGCTCTTTGTTATGGTCCCTTTTGAATAGGAAGACATCTCAGATTTGTAGCATGCTCAGTACGCTTTATCCTTGTGATTTTCCGTTCACTTATCATCAATGGGCTGACCCATGCTTAATAACTTTTGTCTTTTTATTCAGAGGCTGACCAATATCTTTGTGTATACTCCATCAGTTTCTTCTTTGTATGGCAAACACTACGATCTTGGTTGCTTCCAAGAACCTTGTCGTCTTTCTACTTGACAGCTACTGCATGTGCTGACTTTCCTTAGTCAGCTATTGAAGTCTTCTTATGATCATCTTGTGGAAGACTTCATCTCGAATGGGTTCATAACTCGATCTTGATGCTGATTGGGTTGGTGCTTAGATCTTCTGTTAGCTTGCATGTCATTCGTTGAGTGCTCTCTGGTTTCCTTCAGGTGTGACGTATTTATGCAGTGCCAATCAGAGGCTTCATTCCTTTGGATATTCTGGGACTGCTCATTCGTTGAGAATCGTATTTGCTCTACGATTTTGCCTTGACATTGTGAGCACATCTGTTGAGGTCTTAGTTCTGCACTCTATAATTCAGCTTTGGCAGTGCAGACACTACGACTCCGAGATCAGATCTTGACACTCTACGATCTCTGTCATTGTGCTTGTTGTCTTTATCTGATCTTTCTTGACTATGATATCTGCCTCTGGTATGATTAATAGACTCTACGACTTTGAGTGTAGTCTACGATTCTTGACTTAACTTTGGCAGATACTCGGTCGGCTTGAGGCAGGCTGTCTCTACGATTCTGAACATGACTTCCTCAGCAGACTATGGCTCTGAGGAAGTTCTCCTCGACACACTACGATCCTTTCTCGTCTCTCCTGGAAGTCTACGAACTCCGAGATCTACTATCTTGCAGACTACGATTCTGCCTCGATAGATCTCGAGTTTTCCTTGACTCTCCTGGCAGACTACGATTTCTGGTGCAGTGCTCAACGATCAGACAAGCCTATCTATTACATCAAAATATCAACCTAACATGCTTGATCTTTCTATATTTATAGTCCTTGTACACCATTTATTTTTAAGAACTTTACAAAGCTGTTTTGCTTATGTAGGATCAACAAAACACATTTGATCAATTCATTCTAAGTCCTTGCACATATATTTCTATTATCTATCAAAGGACTTTACAACTTTTCTTAATGCAAACATACTTGCATATTCATATATATATATATATATATATATGTTTGTGTGTCATAATCAAATCATATGTAAACAGGAATATCATTCACATGTTTATTCCTGACAAAGTCTTTTGTTATTCCATTCTCTATTATTCTGTTGGAATATCCTGTCTGTACGTTTACGCATGACCTAGTTCTATTATTTATTATTCTGTTGGAATAATCTGTCTGTGCGGTCTATCGCATGCATGGTGAATTCTTCTGTTATTTCATTCTTTATTATTTTGTTGGAATAACATGTCTATATGGATTACCATATGCATGGTGAATGACCCTTCGTATTAATTTCTTATTAAATTGTGAAAATGATCTGTCTACGTGGATTACCGCATGGCGGGTGAAAATCCATTGCAGTTTCATATATTCTATGATACTCATTTGGTTAAAATTCTGGCTTCTATACTCCATGAAATTAGTGAAATATCCTTGATATTTGCGCTTCATTCGGTATCTTTTCATGAAAATATTCTTCTGAGTACTCTTGAATTTTACTCCACAAAGCAGTATCATGTTGACAATTTGGACATTATTGAGTTCAAGATAAATTAACTTATAAATCTTTAAAATTTATTCTTGAACTTGTTTTATTGAATTATTATGTCATTGTCATCATCCTCATGCTTATATTATGATGAAAGTCATCTTTGGCTTACGTGCATAGATGAACTTGGTATGATTATGACCATGGATTATTCGGTACAATCATGATATGTAATGTTATAAATGATGTGGTAAAAGTCCTCAGTGGCCTATATTATATTGACAGACAGTTTTTGGTATGATTATGACCAGGGATTATTCGGTATAGTCATGACCATTGATAATTTAATGATTATCCTTGGTCCGTAAGGTAAGGATGACTCGATGATGTGGTTTATTTATTAAGCTGAGTATCAGCGATAAAAATTGATGAAAACATTTTAAATCATAGAAGATAGTAGATATCATGCTCTACTTGACTCTTCTAATGGATTACTTATTCCGCTGCAGTTAAACTTGATGTCTATTGTATTTTATCAGTTTAACATTGTTGAAGACTAATGATAATTTATTATGCATTATCTTAGTCATAATATTTCTTATTGGGCTAGTTGAGCTCATCCCTTTCTTTCACTGTTCTCTTCGGGAAATGATAACGTAGCCGGGACTAGTCGGGGAACGGAGTGACGGTCCAGATGATAGTATTAGTAGTCATCACTATTTTGTTAAATAGTGTGATAATAAATGTATTGAGGACTCCTTTGAGTGTGGATATTATCTAAATAACAATATTCTTATTAAAACTCTCAATTTATGTTTTGTCGTATTTTACACGACTGTTGTATAATTACTTCGTATTTGTATTCAGTATCTTATATCTGGCAACCCAAGATGGGTGATGTATACCTATTTTGGGGGCATCACAAGTTAATTGTATTGTTGTAAAATTAAACTCATGAAATACACTCACATAAATATAAACAAATATATATAAAATATAGAAACCCAATTGAGAAAAAACCACGGAGAAAGAGAAATTCACTATAATAAATATGGAGAGTATAAAGTGTTTA
This sequence comes from Panax japonicus, assembly GCA_020205505.1. Classification (NCBI taxonomy): domain Eukaryota; kingdom Viridiplantae; phylum Streptophyta; class Magnoliopsida; order Apiales; family Araliaceae; genus Panax; species Panax japonicus. Next base: position 32,971,415 of record CM035093.1, on the reverse strand, counting down.
TTTGTATCATATATTATTCTCATCGTGTGTTGTGTAATTGTCTCAAACCCTTGCTTATTGATGTATTTATAGATGTCATGTCCACCGGAATCCAGTTAGGAGTAGAACTATTTTTTAGAATCACCTTATAACTGCAATTAATGGCTGATAGATTCCTTCCCAAATTAGATCTTCTTATCCCACCAAATAAGAAAACACAATCTTACTTCAATATGGATTCTCTCACTGTAAAAATAAATATATGAGTCAACACCAAATCTGGTTCATTACATAAATTAGACTACACCTTAGCTAGATCCAAATAATCACATCCCAACAAGTATTATATCCATGTGGATCCACCGATGGTCCTACCCCCATTTTTTAAAAGAATTGTGCTGCTCATTCGGCAACAAAATTAAGATTATATTTATATCGTGTGATATCTATATTTAGTCGATTGTATGCTGAATATATATATGTAAGACCACAACTTTTTATAAATAAAGATTTAAATTCTCTAATTATTATTTTGAATAATAAGGTGTTGATTTGATATAATGTTTTAGTTATGGTTCAAATGTGCAAATTTTGCAAAGTAAGCATATGACGCCCCCAAAATAGGTATACATCACCCATCTTGGGTCGCCAAATACATGGTACAGAAATCAAATACAAACTTCCTTAATACAACTGTCGTGTAAAAATACGACAAAACATAACTGAGTTTTTACATGAATATTGTCTCATAGACAATATCCAAGCTCAAATTCAATTCTCATTATACTTATTATCACACTAAGTAGTGAGGAATACTAAAATAACCATCTTGGACCGTCACTCCATTCCCCAACTAGTCTCGGCTACGTTCTCATTTCCTGAAGAGAACAATGAAAGAAAAAGGGTGAGCTCAACTAGCCCAATAAGAAATATTATGACTAAGATAATGTAGAATAAATTATCATTATCATTCAACAGTGTTAAACTGATAAAATACAATAAATATCAAGTTTAACTACAATGGAACAAGCAATCCATTAGAAGAGTCAAGTAGAGCATGATATCTACTATCTTCTATGATTTAAAAAGTTTTTCATCCACTTTATCGATGAGACTCAACTTAATAAATAAACCACATCATCGAATCATCCCTGCACTACGGGCCAATGATATTCATGTAATCATCAATGGTCATGATTATACCGAATAATCCCTGGTCATAACCATACCAACAAATGTCCATCAATGCACTACGGGCCAATGAGGACTTTTACCACATCATTTGTAACATTACGGGCCATGATTATACTGAATGATCCTTGGACATAATCATACCAATCAACAATCCATTTATGCACGTAAGCCAGAGATGACTTTTATCATAATATAAGCATGAGGATAATGACAATGATATAAGAATTAATTAAACGAAATCAAGGATAAATATTAAAGACTTTAAATTTATCCAGAGTTTAAAAATATCCAAATTGTCAACATGATACTGTTTTATGGAGTAAAATTTAAGAATAATATTCATGTATCAAAAATAATTTGGACAGAAAAGAAATATATTTTTCGGGTGAATAGTATCCCATGAATAATACTACGGGAATAGTACTTCGTGAATAGTACCTCGACATGAAAAGTACCCCAAATACCCGAGTGAATAATATTCGAGTGAATAGTGACCGGGTGAATAGTAACCTGTGAATAGTAACTCGTGAATAGTATTCTGGCATGAAAAGTGCTCCGAATACTCGAGTGAATAATATTTGAGTGAATAGTAACCGGGTGAATAGTAAACCATAAATAGTAACTCATGAATAGTATTCCGGTATGAAAAGATCAATAATTATCAAGAAAGCTCAGAATAATATTTCCATGAAAAGATACTGGATGAAGCGCAAATATCAAAGATATTCTACTAATTTCACGGAGTATAGAAGCAATTGTTTAACAGAATGAGGATATAATCAGGAATATGAGACGAAATAATATTACTCACATACTACATAGTATGGAAAAAATATTATTCCTTATGAATACTGAACAAAAATAATATCCCTTACGAATACGAAAGAAATAATACCCCTTACGAATATTGAACGAAAATAATATTCCTTATAAATATTAAACGAAGACAATGAATATTGAACGAAAATGATATTCCTTACGAATATTGAACAAAAATAATATTCATACGAATATGAAAAATAATATCTCTTCAGAATATGAAATAAATAATATCCCTTACCTCATATTATTGATTCAACTATTGTCACAGTTTTATCTGCACAATATTTTATATTATGAAATCAATAATTGAGACGACAAAGTTATTCATATTATTATTTGCATTATTGACAATGTCTAGAAAGTTCTGTCGAGGAAAGGGGGTTTGATCACGTAATTGCGCGCTAATATGGAGAAATCCTTATCGAAAAGTTCCCTCTTTCCTGGGAATGACTTGGTTGTTAATATTGTAAGTCATATTATTGATGAATAAATGATGTTAAAAATATTTCCATTATGTTGGGATTATTAGTGTTAGTGGAAATCGACATTTATTTAGATAATAGTTGATTTTTGGATGTTAAATTGACCAAACGGGTAATTAATCGGATAAATGAGCAATTAATTGCTATTAGTTCACATGAAAATAACTATTTATTCACATGCATGAAACTATTGGTTCATATGCATGTACTATTAGGGGAGGTTGTGCAAGATTGATTATACTTGAAGGACTAAATTAAAAATAGAGGCAAAGATGAAGGTACTAAACTGTAATAATTCGAGCCCCTAAACGTGCAATTATCGAAACTATGTTTTCTTATAAATAAAAGCTCATTTCTTCTTTCATTCTCACCAATTCACTAATACTCACAAGAAGAACTATAGAAAGAAAAACTATAGAGAGGAAGAATAAGAGTATTCTGCTACTTCACTATTGTTGTATCCAATCTTCTACTAAGGTAAAGGGAATTATTTATTTCATATTCTCTTGCGATATTATTTTTTCGTATTCGTAAGGAATTTTATGTCATTCAATATTCGTAAGAAATATTATTTTTGTTCAACAGTCGCAAGAGATATTATTTTTGTTCAATATTCGTAGGAAATAATATTTTCTTCCATATTTTGTAGTATGTAATATTATTTCGTTTTAGATTCTGATTTCTATACTCATTTTGTTAAAATATTATTTCTATTCTCCTTGAAATTAGTGGAATATCCTTGAAGTTTATGTTTTTATCTAATATAGTTCCACTGAAATATTTTTCTGGACATTCTTGATAAATTTTGATCTTTTAATGCTGGAGTTCTATTCCTGAAGTACTATTCACTCAGGTACTATTCACCCGGGATACTATTCATGACTAAAATTGATTTCTTTTTTGTCTAAATTATTTTTGATACAATATTATTCTTGAATTTTACTCCACAAAGCAGTATCATGTTGACAATTTGGACATTATTGAATCCTGGATAAATTCAATTATAAATCTTTAAAATTTATCATTGCTCTCATTTAATTAAATTCTTATATCATTGTCATCATCTTCATGCTTATATTGTGATGAAAGTCCTCATTGGCCCGTAGTGCATTGATGGACAGTTATTGATATGATCATGACCAGGGATTATTCGGTATAATCATGACCTGTAATGTTACAAATGATATGGTAAAAGTCTTCATTGGCCGTTATGCATTGATGGACAGTTATTGGCATGATTATGACCATTGGTGATAATACAAATATCCTTGGCCCGTAGTGCATGGATAATTATTGGATGTGATACTAATGAATATCCTTGGTCCGTAGTGCATGGATAATTCAGTGACGTGGATTATTTATTAAGTTAAGTCTCAGCGATAAAATTGATGTTAAACTTTTAAATCATAGAAGATAGTAGATATCATGCTCTACTTGACTCTTCTAATGGATTGCTTGTTTCACTACAGTTAAACTTGTTGTTTATTGTATTCTATCAGTTTAACATTGTTGAAGGCTAACGATAATTTATTCTGCATTATCTTAGTCATAATATTTCTTACTGGGCTAGTTGAGCTCACCCTTTGCTTTCATTGCTCTCTTCAGGAAATGAGAACATAGCAGTGACTAGTCGGAAAACAGAGTGGTGGTCCGAGATGGTGGATATAGTAATCCTCACTATTCTATGAAATAGTGTAATAATAATAATGATGAGGACTCCATTTGAGTTTAGATATTGTGTAGAAGACAATATTCATGTTAAAAATCTCAGCTACGTTTTGTCGTATTGTATAAATGAAGTTTGTATTTAAGTTCTGTACCATGTATTTGGTGACTCAAAATGAGTGATGTATGCCTATTTTGAGGGCGTCGTAGTTGGTATCAAAGCTTAGGGATATAATCCCTAACTGAGATGTGAGACTAGAACTAGGAGGGGTGAGACAGATAAATCCTTTGCTAGTATGACCTACCTAAGCTTATTTGTTATTTAATTGGTCGGTCAGAATATAAGGGTATTATGTGGTATGTCAATTAACCCTTATTTTGTGGCAGTATTTAAAAATGGCATCTAAAAATGTTGAGAGCAATGGAGCACATGAGACCGTTGAGTCACCACATATCAATAACGAGGATAATGTGCATCAGGAAGGCAACAATCCTCATGTAAACAATAACACCGACCAAATGATGAATGATGGGATGTTCAAAGGCTTTATGCAATTCATATAACATCAGGCGAGAGAGACTCCTGTTCAAAATACAGGTGAAAACATTGACAACTCTTGGATGGTCACTGCTAAGCAGTTCAAGGGGCTGGGACCACCAAAGTTTTTAGGAAAGCCAGAACCACTTATGGTAGAGACGTGGATAAAGTAGATCACCAAGATATTTGATGTCTTGGGATGCTCCGAGGAGCAAAAGGTTCTCTTTGCCACCTTCATGTTGAGAGGAGAGGTAGATTACTAGTGGGAATCTGTAAAATATACTCAACCTGCCGCACTAAAAATGTATTAGGAGAAGTTCAAAAAATTGTTCAACGACAAGTACTTTTCCGAAAGTATTGGTCACATGAAGGAGGTGGATTTCATCAAGCTGGAGCAAAACAATATGATCGTATCGCAGTACGAGGCTAAATTTACGGAGTTATCCTGGTCTGCATCTCATTTGGTAGATAATGAGGAGAGAATGACGCGAATATTTCTGCGAAGTTTGAAACCAGAAATACGCCAACACCTCATTTTTCATAAACTTTGCTTGTATTCAGATGTTATGAATAGAGCTTAGTTATTGGAGCATGATAATGAGTCAACCCAACCAAGAGAGAGCAGTCAAAAATCGATAATACCAGTGGTAGCAGTCATCGAAGCGGTGACAACAAACGTGGAGGGAATTAACATGCCAGAAATGGTAACCACTTCGGTGGTAATCATGGACAAGACAATAGAAGTAAAAATTTCAAAAAAAGAATGTTCAACAATGATGTAAAGACAGCAGCACCAGCATGATGCAGAGGGGAGGGACACATCAGTCCAAACTGCACGATGCAGTCCAAAGCATGTTATAATTGCGGAAGAAAAGGTCACCTAGCCTAATTTTGTCATACAGTGAAGTCAAATCCAGCTGGGATGGAGACACCAAAGGTCATCCCAGACAAGTCAAAGTCGGTAGTTCAAGGGAGAGCGTTTGTCGTGACCTCCCAAAAAGCGAGGAACCCGAACGAAGTTATCACGGGTAAGCTAATCATAAACTCTTGCGAAGTTTATAACTTATTTGATACCGGTTCTACCCATTCTTTTATTTCTCTTACTTGCGCTCAACATTTAAATTTGACTTCGAAGAAATTAGACTTTGACTTATCTGTTGAAACTCCATTGGGGGAAACCTTCATTACATCCACTGTTTATAAATCTTGTTTGATTCAAATTGGCACCCGCACATTACCTTTCGATCTTATCTCTTTGAAAATACTTACATTTGATGTAATTTTAGGGATTGATTGGTTAACTACTCATCATGCTAAAATTGATTATTTTCGTAAGGTTGTTAACTTTCATATTCCTAACCAACCTATTATGCGAATTCAAACAGCCAAACCACTAAAGTCAATCACTGTCATATCAAGCCATAAAGCTATTAGTTTATTGAAAAACGGATGTCAAGATTTCTTAGCCCATGTCATAGATTTAAACAAAAATACGTCAGATTTGAATGATATTTCTATTGTTAATAAATTTCCTGATGTATTCTCTGAAGAACTTCCTGGCCTACCCCCAGGGCGTGCAATCAAATTTTTTATCAACCATAAACCCGGTACAAAACCCATTTCTAAAGCCCCATATCGAATGACTCATATTGAACTTCAGGAGTTAAAAACTCAACTACAGGAATTGTTTGACATCGGCTTTATTCGTCCTATTACGTCTCCTTGGGGTACTCATGTTCTATTCGTAAAGAAGAAAGATGGAAGTATGTGACTTTGTATTGATTATCGAAAGTTGAATCATGTCACCATCAAAAATAGGTACCCGATGCCTCACATTAATGACATGTTTGACCAGTTGCAAGGAGCTAAATTCTTTTCAAAGATCGATCTTCGTTTCGGATATCACCATTTAAAGATTAAAACCGATGACATTCTAAATACTTCTTTCAGAACTCGGTACGGGAATTACGAAATCCTATTCATGTCTTTTGGATTGACTAATTCTCCTGCTGCTGCCTTCATAGATATGATGAACTGAGTATTCAAGAAATATTTGGATCATTTTGTGGTTGTATTTATTGATGAAATCCTCATTTACTCCAAAATCCATGAAGATCATGAGCATCACTTGAGGCTGATACTCCAAAAGCTTCGTGAAAACAAGCTGTTGGGCCATGATATTTCATGTATTGGGCCGGATCAGTGGGCTGACCCATCATATGACTAAATATCTACATCTTTGGGCTTTGACCGGTAATGATGAGATAAGATAACAGTTGACTGTTATCTTTTCCATGCATTAATGTGGATGGGTTCTAATCGGCCGACGGTGGAGAACAGTGATGGGATAGAGCAGGTAAGCTGCTTGCAGTCGGCTGAGATCACCAGGATTGGGGGGACGATGTCAGACGATATTGGGTGGCATGGTAAACCGAGCGTAAGAGTATATGTTAGCAAGGAGATCACAAGAGAAAGGTAACTGATATTTTTCTCTCTCAATACACTAGATATTATTTTCCTCCATTGTTAACCTTGTGATCGCCTGTACTTACTCTCACACCGGAGCTATCCCCCGACGGTCGAAACCGTCGAACTTTTGGTGTTGTCATGTTTACTGTGCAGGATCGAACGTATCTTACGTGATTGAGACGTGTGAAATTATCTTGATGTTAACATTTGGCGCTAGAATGAGGGCTTTTTTCTAGTGTTCTTGAGTTTTCAATCATAATCTTTTCAGTTGTTCTACGTCAGAAGTTATGGTAAGGAGTAAAACGGTTACACCAGAAAGAAAGCCGATGGCTGTTAGTTCTTCTATACAGCGAGTCTCTATTAAGGATCGATTGGGTCCTTCAACGAGTGCTCATGACAGCACGACTTCCAAACATAACTTAGAGGGTTCTCGTTCGAGAGCCCATGGTGAAGCTAGAAGAAGGTTGGTGTTTGCTGCTGACAAAGGATGGGACCATGATCAGAAATGGGTAGAAGGCACACCGCCTAGAAGCCGACACTAAAGTGGTCAAGATAATAAGGCTGCTAAGCTAGCAAAGATAGCAGATGAGGCAGATAAAGCTTTGGGGGTTCTTTTGAAGCAGATAGAGGATATAGCTGAGCAGATGCTTCGTATGGCCGAGCTAAAGGATGAGGCGTCCAGTCATGTTCAATCCGAAAGGCGTAGTAAACCTAGAGATAGACAACCAAGAGAAGGGAAGGAGTCTGTCCACTCTGGTCATATATCTCGAGGCCGACCTCAAGATCGAAGGAGGTCAAGAAGTCGAACTCCTGAGGTATCAAGGAAAACACCTCACCTTACTGGTTCTCGAGGTCACGGTGGCAGCAGATGAAGAAACTGGTCCAGAGAATACACACCGAAGACTACAAAGAAGGCACCCCATCTTGAGTATCATCAACAAGATGACAGAGCCCCACGTCGAAGTAGATCCAGAAGTCATACTCCCGAGAATCCACTTAAAGCACACCGCTTTGTGGATACTAGTCAACAGAGAAGTCCATCAAGAGTAGTGGGTTCTGATGGACACGGTCGATCTACTCAGAAGAAGAGGAACTCTCCGGAGAAAGAAGTCTCGTCGCAGCCAGAAGGAGTGGACTTTCTGGTTAAGGAGTTGAAAGAGCTTCGAAAGCAGTTGGCCGAAGTTCAACAAGTGAAGGATACCTCGGGAAAAAAGGCGTCTCCTTTTTTATAAAATATCCTTAAGGAGAAGGCTGATCCTACCGAGACGCTACCCCACATGGGGAGTTATGATGGATCTGGAGATCCCTATGACCATAGCCAAGCATTTGACAGACTGATGAATTATTATGACTTTACCGATGTGGCTAAGTGTCATACGTTTGTGACAATGCTCAGGAAAGATGCAAGGCAATGGATGGGTATGTTGCCTTCGGATTCAGTCTCGTCATGGGTAGAGTTGTGTAACAAGTTTCATGCTCATTTCGGGAGCAACAGAAGAAGAGGAAAGCCTATCGGATCATTGGCTCAAGTTCGACAATATTCAAATGAGTCCATCAATGCACTACAGGCCACCGAGGACTTTTACCACATCATTTATAACATTACAGATCATGATTATACTGAATGATACATGGTCATAATCATACGAAGTCTATCTATGCACTTAAGCCAAAGATGACTTTTATCACAATATAAGCATAAGGATATTGACAATAATATAAGCATTAATCAAACGAAAACAAGGATAAATATTAAAGACTTTAATTTTATCCAAATATTATCAATCACTTAATAAACTCATAATCTAATATTATTAATATTATAACAATATTTTAATCATTTCTTAAACTTATAAACAATTTATTTCAATTGTTTACACTTTACCAAATAATGCATTTAATCATTCAAAAATGCCATACTCATAAGATTTCATCACCAATGATCAAATCCCTCATCAAAAATTTGCATATACCCTATATAGGATTCCCAAGCCATAAATTCCTATTTTCCAATTTTGTTACTTCACATAACATATTTAATTCATTTACTCATAACTAGTTCATTTTCATGAAAAATATCAAATCAGTCCCAAAAATATTTTTTTTCTGGGATTTAGCAGAATATAGTCCCATATTGAACATATATTTTCTCGGAATTTTTAAAATTCATTTACTATTTTTCATATGGCAAAAACTGCCGAATATTTTGACATTTATCATAAATTATACTTTTGTCTAAAAATTCCGAAATTTACAGGGTATACTCCTGTTATATACATGTACTCCCACTAAAAATTTCATCAATTTTGGAGTTAAATATAAAAAGTTATAAGGGTTTACTCTTAAAATAGTTTTTCCCCATAAAATCCATAACTCTTAATCTATACATACAAAAATCTCTATTTTTAGACAAAATCTAGAAAACTCATCAAATTATCATTTCAAATATTTCCAAAATTTTTGAGGGTCAGAAAAATTATGAAACTGCCCCTGACAGAAACCCCTTTTGAATGAAAATTCTACTCATATGAATTCATTCACCATGCATACGGTAATCCACATAGACAGGTTATTCCAACAGAATAATAAAGAATGAAATAGCAGAAGAATTCACCATGCATGCGATAGACTGCACAAATAGGTTATTCTCAACAGAATAATAAAGAATGGAACCAAGTCATGCGTAAACTGCACATACATGATATTCCAATAGAATAATAAAGAATGGAACCAGGTCATGCGTAAATCGTACAGACAGAATATTCAAATAGAATAATAAAGAATGGAATAACAACAGAATTCACCAAGCATGCGATAGACCGCACATGCAAGTTATTCCAATAGAATAATAAATAATGAAACCAGGTCATGCGTAAATCGCACAGACATGATATTCCAACAGAATAATAAAGAATGGAATATCAGAAGAATTCATCATGCATGCGATAGACCGCACAGACAGGTTATTCCAACAAAATAATAAAGAATGGAACCAGGTCTAGCTAATCCGTACAGACAGGATATTCCAACAGAATAATAAAGAATGAAATAATAGAAAATTTTTACCATGTATGCGGTACTTCGCATAGACAGGTTATTCCAACATAATAATAAAGAATGGAATAACAGAAGAATTTCACCATGTATGCGGTACTTCGCATAGACAGGTTATTCCAACATAATAATAAAGAATGGAATAACAGAAGCTCTCTTCATAAATATGAAAGAAATAATATCCCTTACCTTAGAATAAAGCTGGATACTGGAATAGAGAGGTAGCAAACTTCTCTTCTTATTTCTCTCTATAATTTTTCTCTAATTGCTCTATAGCTTTAGTGAATTGGTGAGAAATGAAGGAAGAATGAACTTCTATTTATAGGAAAATATAGTTTCGATAATTGCACGTTTTGGGACTCGAAATATTACAGTACAATACCTTCCTCTTTTCTTTTATTTTTAATTTAGTCCTGCAAGTATTATCAAACTTGCACCACCTCCCCTAATAGTAAATCATGTGAATCAATAGTAAATCACGTGAATCAATAGTTCTAGACATGTGAAAAAATAATTACAGTATAGTACCTTCAACTATACCTCCATTTTAAACTTAGTCATGAAAGTATTATCAATCTTGCACCAACTCCCCTAATAGTAAGTGAATGTGATTCAATAGTACACACATGTGAACAAATAGTTATATAAGCATGTGAATTAGTAGTAATTAATTGGTCATTTATCCGATTAATTATCCGATTTATCAATATAATCCCCTGACATCAATTATCATCAAAATAGATGTCGATTTCCACTAACACTAATAATCCCAACATAATGGAACTATCAAATTAATCTTTAATCAACACAAACTTATTCATCATTAATATTATAACTCACAATATTTAACAACCAAGTCTTTCACAGGAAAGAGGGGGCTTTCCGATAAGGATTTCTCCTTATTGGCGCGCAATTAGGTGACCAAACCTCTCCTTGACATAACTTCTAGACATTGTCAATATTGCAAATAATAATATGAATAACTTTGTCGTCTCAATTATTGATTTAATAATATATCATAAATTATGTAGATGATACTGTGACAATAATCGAATCAATAATATGAGAGATATGATGCAGCAATTACTGTAGCAATAATTGAGTATAACTGAGTGATTTCTCACGTAAGCATCAATAATCAATACTGTGTGCTACTATGCAACCACACATATTACTGTACTTTTACTACCGAGTAGTTCAACAGTTTTAACGGTAAAACTTCCGCCGTTATTTTCATAAAAATATTTTTTTGTCATTTTCTCAATTCGACAATAATTCTTTTGTGGGGTCCACCAATGATTGTACCGTCGTACGGATATTCCCCGACCAATCGAATATTATACAACAACTTGCATACTTTTCAAAATTTATAAATATTACCCACAACTATAACATTATCTCAAATCCACACCATAATATTCAAAAAATATATTTCGAGAAATTTAAATCTTTATTCATAAAATTTGGGGTCTCACATTAACGGCAAAACTTCCGTCGTTATTTTTATAAAAAGATAATTCTGTCGTTTTCTAACTACGACAATACTTCTGTTGTGGGGTCCACCAATGATTGTGCCATCGTACGAATATTCCCTGTTAAAACGAATATTTCCCGACCAATCGAATATTATATAACCACTTGCTTATTTTATAAAATTTGTAAATATTACCCACAACTATAACATTATATTATATCTACACCATAATATATTTCGAGAGAAATTAATCTTTATTCATAAAAGTTGGGGCCTTACAACCTCCCCTTCTTATGAAATTTTGTCCTCGAAATTAGGGTACGTACCTGGTATATCGAAGAGGTGAGGATATTTTGACTTCATCTCAGATTCTAACTCCCAGGTCATTTCTTCCACATCGTGATTTCTCCACAAAACTTTGACTTGAGGTATAATCTTGGAGCGTAGAATATGATCCTTCTTATCCAAGATTTTAACAGGTAATTCTTCATACGTTAAATCTTCCTCTATCCTTTTGGTTCTAATTCAATAATGTGGTTCGGGTCTTTCACATATTTACGTAACATAGATATGTGGAAAACGTTATGAACATGAGACATACTTGGTGGTAAGGCGAGTCTATAGGCCACAATTCCTACTCGTTCGAGGATTATAAATGGGCCAATGAATCGAGGATTGAGCTTTCCTCTCTTTCTAAATCTCGTAACTCCTTTCCATGGAGCAACACGTAACAACACATGATCTCCAATATTGAATTCCACGTCTTTTCGATAAAGATCAACATAACTCTTTTGTTGATCTTGTGAGATTTTTATACGTTGTCGGATCGTTTGAATCTTTTCTGTAGTCATACGTACCAACTCCGGTCCCAACAATGTTGCTTCACCCACCTCATCCCATCATACTGGAGAATGACACTTTCTTCCATACAACGCCTCAAATGGAGCCATGCCAATACTTGCTTGATAACTGTTGTTGTAGTAAAACTCCACCAATGGTAAGAACTTATCCTAACTTCCCTTGAAGTCAAGGACACAGAGTCTTAATAAATCTTCAAGAGTTTGAATAGTCTTTTCCGACTGCCAATCCGTTTGAGGATGATATGCTGAACTAAATCGTAAATCCGTGCCCATAGCTTTTTGCAAACTAACCCAAAATCTTGAAGTGAATCTTGGGTCTCAATCAGAAACTATGGATACTGGCATACCATACAATCTTACAATCTCGTTTATGTATATACTAGCAAGACGTTCAAGTGTATAAGTTTCTCGTATCGATAAGAAATGAGCAGACTTGGTCAATCTATCAACAATGACCCAAATCGTATCTATGCCTTGAGAAACCTTGGGAAGACCAGTAATGAAATCCATGGTAATGTGCTCTCACTTCAATTCTGGAATTTCAAGTGGTTGCAATGGACCTTTTGGTACTTGATGCTCCGCCTTGACTCGTTGACAATTTAGACACCTTGAGATAAACCCCACTATCTCTCACTTCATATTCCTCCACCAAAATGTATGTCGGAGATCACGATACATTTTGGTACTCCCAGGATGGATTGCAAACGGTGTGTTGTGCGCCTCCATCATAATTTTATACTTCAAGTCAGGATCGTTAGGAACACAAAGTCTGGAGTTGACTCAAAGTATTCCTTCTTCGTCGATTCTTGCTTCCGGAATAGCACCTGTTTGCACTTTCTTCTTTATACGCATCAGCTCCAGGTCTGTAGCTTGAGCAACTTTAACTTTATCGATTAAAGTCTGTTTTACTCGTATATTCGCCATCATCATATGGGTCCCTAGAGTCTTTAACTCTATCTCCATCCTTTGTAAGTCATACAAAATGGTCCTTTGCATTGACAGTATCGCACTCGTACCCGCATATGATCTTCTACTCAATGCGTCAGCTACTACGTTCGCATTTCCAGGATGGTATTGAATGGTATGATCATAATCTTTTAACAGATCAAGCCAACATCATTGCCACATGTTGAGTTCCTTTTGAGTAAATAAATATTTGAGGCTTTTATGATCTGTATAGATCTCCACCTTCTCTCCATACAGGTAATGCCTCCAAATCTTAAGCGCAAAAATGACAACGGCCAACTCTAGATCATGAGTAGGATAATTCCTCTCATATTCTTTGAGTTGTCGTGAGTTATAGTCTATGAGTTTCCCATGTTGCATGAGAACACATCTTAACCCTTTGCCTGAAGCATCATTGTAGATGAAAAATCCCTCCGAGCCAGATGATATTGTCAGAAGAGGTGCTGAAATGAGTCTTCTCTTGAGTTCCTGAAAACTCTTCTCACATTCCTCGCTCTAACCGAATTTTGTATCTTTTCGAGTCAGCTGCGTTAATGGAGTAGGGATTCGAGAAAACCCTTCTAAGAATCTCTGATAATAACCAGCTAAGCCGAGAAAGCTACGTACTTTGGTCACTGACTTAGGTTGCTCCCAGCTTTAAATTGCTTCAATCTTTGTCGGGTCAACAAATATTCCATGATTTGATATCACGTGCCCATGGAATGCAACTTCCTCAAGCCAGAACTCACATTTCTTCAACTTGGCATATAACTTGTTTTCACGAAGCTTTTGGAGTATCAGCCTCAAGTGTTGCTTATGGTCTTCACGGGTTTTGGAGTATATGAGGATGTCATCAATAAAGACGACCACAAAGTGATCCAAATATTCTTTGAATACTCATTCATCATGTCCATGAAGGAGCATTAGTCCATCCAAAAGACATGACTAGGAATTCATAATGCCCGTACCGAGTTCTGAAAGTAGTCTTTGGAATGTCATCAGTTTTAATCTTCAACTGATGATATCCGGAACGAAGATCAATCTTTGAAAAGAATTTGGCTCCTTGCAACTGGTCAAACAGGTCATCAATGCGAGGCAACGAGTACCTATTTTTGATGGTGACATGATTCAACTCTCGATAATCAATACAAAGTCGCATACTTCTAACTTTCTTCTTCACGAATAGAACAGGAGCACTCCAAGGAGACGTACTCGGACGAATGAAATCGATGTCTAACAATTATTGTAGTTGGGTTTTTAACTCCTGAAGTTCAATAGGAGCCATTCAATATGGGGCTTTGGAAATGGATTTTGTACCGGATTCAAAGTCGATACAAAATTTAATTTCACGCTCTGGGGGTAGGCTAGGAAGTTCTTTAGGGAATACGTCAGGAAATTTATTAACAATAGAAATATCATTCAAATCTGACGTATTTTTATTTAAATCCGTGACATGGGCTAAGAAAGCTTGACATCCGTTTTTTAATAAACGAATAGCTTTATGGCTTGATATGACAGTGATTAATTTTAGTGGTTTGGTTGCTTGAATTCGCATAATAGGTTGGTTAGGAATATTAAAGCTAATAACCTTATAAAAACAATTGATTTTAGCATGATGAGTAGTTAACCAATCAATCCCTAAAATCACATCAAATGCAAGTATTTTCAAAGAAATAAGATCGACAGGTAACGTGAGGTTACCGATTTGAATCAAACAAGACTTATAAACCATGGACGTAATGAAGGTTTCTCCCAACGGAGTTTCAACAGATAAGTCAAAGTCTAATTTCTTCAGAGTCAAATTTAAACGTTGAGCGCAAGTAGGAGAAATAAAGGAATGGGTAGAACTTGTATCAAATAAATTATAAACTTCGCTAGAGTTTATGATTAGCTTACCCTTGATCACCTCGTTCGGATTCCTCTCTTTTTGGGAGGTTAGGACAAACGCTCTCCCTTGAACTACCGGTTTTATCTTGTCTGGGACACCCTTTGATGCATCTATCCCAGCTGGACTTGACTTTGATGCAAGGAAAAATCGGGCTAGGTGACCTTTTTTCCATAATTGTAACATACTTTGGATAACATCGTGCAGTTTGGACTTATGTGTCCATCCCCTCCAAATTTTTAACATACGACCGGTGGTCGTTCTCCTTCCTTAACAACAAGTGCTGGTGCTGACGTCTTTCCATCATTATTGAATTTCCTCTTCTGGAAATGTCCACTCTTATTGTCATGGCCATGATTACCACCGAAGTGATTACCATTTCTGGCATGTTGATTCCCTCCATGTTTGTTTTCATCCCTTTGATAACTGATACCACTGGTATTATCGACCAAGTAGGACGCAAATCGTGATAACTCAGCAAACTTATCTTCGTACTGTGCCACAATCATATTATTTTGCTCAAGCTTGATGAACTCTACCTCCTTCATGTGACGAATACTTTCAGGAAAGTATTTGTCATTGAACAGTTCTTAGAACTTCTCCCAAGACATCTTCAGTGCGGTAGGTTGAGTACGCTTTACAGATTCCCACCAGTAATCTGCCTCTGCTCACAAAATGAAGGTGGCAAAGGGAACCTTTTACTCCTCGGAGCATCCCAAGACATCAAATATCTTGTTGATTTGCTTTATCCACATCTTTGCCTTAAGTGTTTTTGGCTCTCCAAAAAACTCCGGTGGTCCCAGCTCCTTGAACTGCTTAGCGGTGACCGTCCGAGAGTTATCAATGTTTCCACCTGCACTTTGGACAGGAGCCGCCTTCGCCTGATGTTGCATGAATTGCATAAAACCTCTAAACATCCCATCGTTCATCATTTGATCGTTGTTGTTTACTTGAGGATTATTGTCTTCCTGTTGTACATTATCCTTGGTATTGATCGTTGATGACTCAACGGTCTCATGTGCTTCATTGTTTATCTTAACATTTTCGGATGTCATTTTCAAATACTGCCACAAAATAAGGGTTAATTGACATGTCACATAGTATCCCTATACTCTGACCGACCAATTAAATACCAAATAAACTTAGGTAGGTCATACTAGCGAAGGAATTCCCCGTCTCTCCCCTCCTAGTTCTTGTCTCACATCTCATCCAGGGATCATATCCCTAAGCTTTTATACCAACTGTGACGCCCCCAAAATAGGTATACATCACCCATCTTGAGTCGCCAAATATATGGTACAGAATACAAATACAAACTTAATTATACAACCGTCGTGTAATATACGACAAAACATAACTGAGAGTTTAAACAGGAATATTGCCTTTTAGACAATATCCACTCTCAAATAGAGTCATCATTACATTTATTGTCACACTATTTTATAGAATAGTGAGGACTAATAATACACCATCTCGGACCATCACTCTGTTTCTCGACTAGTCCCGGCTACGTTCTCATTTCCTGAAGAGAACAATGAAAGCAAAAGGGTGAGCTAAACTAGCCTAGTAAGAAATATTATGACTAAGATAATGCAGAATAAATTATCATTAGACTTCAACAATGTTAAACTGATAAAATATAATAGACATCAAGTTTAACTATAGCGGAATAAGCAATCCATTAGAAGAGTCAAGTAGAGCATGATATTTGCTATCTACTATGATTTAAAATGTTTTCATCAATTTTTATCGTTGAGACTCAACTTAATAAATAAACCACATCATCGAGTCATCCCTGCGCTATGGGCCAAAGATATTCATTAAATCATCAATGGTCATGACTATACCGAATAATCCCTGGTCATAATCATACCAAAAATTGTCCATCAATGCAGTACAGGCCACTGATGACTTTTACCACATCATTTATAACATTACAGGTCATGATTATACCGAATGATCCCTGGTCATAATCATACCAAGTCCATCTATGCACGTAAGCCAAAGATAACTTTCATCACAATATAAGCATAAGGATGATGACAATGACATAATAATTCAATAAAAAAAGTTCAAGAATAAATTTTAAAGATTTATAAGTTAATTTATCCTGAAATCAATTACGTCCAAATTGTAAACATGATACTACTTTGTGGAGTAAAATTTAAGAATGCTCAGAAGAATATTTCCATGAAAAGATACTGGATGAAGCGCAAATTTTCAGGATATTCTACTAATTTCATAGAGTATAGGAATCAAAACTTTAACCAACTGAGTATAATAGAATATATGAAACTGCAAATGGATTTTCGTCCGTCAAGCGGTAATCCATGTAGACAAATCATTTCCACAATTTAATAGGGAATGAATACGAAGGATCATTCACCATGCATATGGTAATCCGCATACACAAATTATTTCAACAGAATAATAAAGAATGAAATAACATAAGAATTCACCATGCATGCGATAGACCGCACATACATGTTATTCCCGACCGAATAATAAACAATGGAACCAGGTCATGCGTAATCCGCACAGACAGGATATTCCAACAGAATAATAAAGAATGTAATAATAATAGAATTCACCAGGCATGCGATAGACCGTACAGATAGGTTATTCCAACAGAATAATAAAGAATGGAACCAGGTCATGCATAATCCGCACAGACAGGATATTCCAACAGAATAATATAAAATAGAATAACAACAGAATTCACCAGGCATGCGATAGACCGCATAGACAGGTTATTCCAACAGAATAATAAAGAATGGAATAACAGAAGAATTTCACCATTTATGCAGTACTTCGTATAGACAGGTTATTCCAACATAATAATAAAGAATGGAATAACAACCCTCACCAGTATTGAAAGAAAATAACTCTCTTCATGAATAAGAAAGAATAATACCCCCTTACCTTAGAAGAAGACTGGATACTGGAATAGTGAGGTAGCAGACTTCTCTTCTTCTTGCTCTCTATAATTTCTCTCTATAATAATTGCTCTATAGCTTTAGTGAATTGGTGAGAAATGAAGGAAGAATGGGCTTCTATTTATAGGAAAATATAGTTTCGATAATTGCACATTTTGGGGCTCAAAATATTACAATATAATACCTTCCTCTTTTTCTTTATTTTTAATTTAGTCCTGCAAGTATTAACAAACTTGCACCACCTCCCCTAATAGTAAATAATGTGAATCAATAGTTCAATCATGTGAATCAATAGTTATAATCATGTGAAAATACGAATTACAGTATAGTACCTCCATCTATACCTCTATTTTTAACTTAGTCATGCAAGTATTATCAATCTTGCACCAACTCCCCTAATAGTACAAGAATGTGAATCAATAGTACACACATGTGAACAAATAGTTATAATCATGTGAATTAATAGCAATTAATTGCTCATTTATCCGATTAATTACCCGACTGGTCAGTATAACTTCCAGCCATCAATTAATATTGAAATAAATGTCGATTTCCACTAACACTAATAATTCCAACACAATGGAACTATCAATTTCATCTTTAATCAACACGAACTTATTCATCATTAATATTATAACTCACAATATTTAATAACTAGGTCGTTCCTAGGAGAGAGGGGGCTTTTCAATAAGGATTTCTCCTTATTGGCGCGCAATTAGATGACCAAACCTCTCCTTGATAGAACTTCTAGACATTGTAAATATTGCAATTTAATAATATGAATAACGTTTTCGTCTCAATTATTGATTTAATAATATAACATATTATGCAGATGATACTATGACAATAATTGAATCAATAATATGAGAGATATGATACAACAATTACTGTAGCAATAGTTTTATATAACTGAGTGACTTCTCACGTAAACATCAATAATCAATACCGTGTGCTACTATGCAACCACACGTATTACTGTACTTTTACTACCGGGTAGTTCAACAGTTTAACGGTAAAACTTTCGTCGTTATTTTTATAAAAAGATAATTCTATCATTTTCTAACTACGACAATACTTCTGTTGTGGGGTCTACCAATGATTGTGCCGTCGTACGAATATTCCCTGTTAAAACGAATATTCTCCGACCAATCGAATATTATAAAACCACTTGCTTACTTTACAAAATTTGTAAATATTACCCACAACTATAAAATTATATTATATCCACACCATAATATATTTAGAGAAATTAATCTTTATTCATAAAAGTTGGGGTCTTACATTGACCTGTGGTACTATTCATGATAAAAATTGACTCGTTTTCGGTCCAAATCATTTTTGGTACAATATTATTCTTGAATTTTACTCCACAAAGCAGTATCATGTTGACAATTTGGACGTTATTGATTTCTGGAGAAATGAAATTATAAATCTTTAAAATTTTTCCTTGAACTTGTTTTATTGAATTCTTATATCATTGTCATCATCCTCATGTTTATATTATGTTGAAAGTCATATGTGGCCTGTAGTGCATAGATGGACGTGGTATGATTATGACCAATGATTATTCGGTATAATCACGACCATAATGTTACAAATGATGTGGTAAAAGTCCTCATTGGCCCGTAGTGCATTGATGGATAGTTATTGGCATGATCATGACCATTGATGAATACACGAGTATCCTTGACCCGTAGTGCATGGATAATTTATGGTCGTGATACTAAAGAATATCCTTGGCCGTAGTGTAGGGGTGATTCGATGATGTGGATTAATTATTAAGCTGAGTCTCAGCGATAAAAAGTAATGAAAAACCTTTTAAATCATAGAAGATAGTAGATATCATGCTCTACTTGACTCTTCTAATGGATTGTTTGTTTTCACTGCAGTTAAACTTGATGTTTATTATATTTTATCAGTTTAACACTATTAAAGGCTAACGATAATTTATTCTGCATTATCTTTGTCATAATATTTCTTACAGGGCTAGTTGAGCTCACCCTTTGCTTTCATTATTCTCTTCAGGAAATAAGAATATAGTTGGGATTAGTCGGGGAACGAAGTGACGGTCCAGATGATAGCAGTAGTAGTCCTCACTATTCTGTGAAATAGTGTGGTAATAAATGTATTGAGGACTCCATTTGAGTTTGAATACTATCTAGAAGACAATATTCGTATTAGAACTCTCAGTTTATGTTTTTTCGTATTCTACACGACAGTTGTATTATTAAGTTGTATTTGAATTTTGTACCATGTATTTGGCGACTCAAGATGGGTGATGTATACCTATTTTGGGGGCGTCACATCGGAGCCCTTACCATGTGAGTATCCAAAATCTGGTAACGGGTCTGGATGTTTCGCAGCTCAGCCTCAGTGACAGTAGATGGAGTATTGGCATGGGGGAATTGTTCCCCACTCTTAAAGAATTCAGCAGGTGTTGGAAGGGGTGTTGATGGTGGATTTTTACTTGCGATAGTAGCGGATTTGGGGTTAGAACCCGAGCCCCTTTTGTTAGGGCTTGGGTTAGGAGGGACAAAGGAGATAGGGGTTGCTTCGATGGGAGTATCTGGATTTAGTTCTTGGGAAGCCATTGTTGATAAGTTGCAGAGAAAGGAAGAAAGCTCAGAAGAGAAAAGGAAAGCAAGAGGCGTCTGAAATTTGAATTGGCAGGTAAAACTGTCAATTTGGGGGAAAATAACTTTTATATTGGCGGTTTCACAGAGCTCGAGGGCGGCTAATTTAATGTTAGTAATGATAAGGAATTTGAATGGGTAGCGTCCGATTCAAGTCTCAGTTCTTAACCGGGTTGGGCTTCTTAATTGGACTTCCGGTTTTAATTTATCTTACTTTATGATATTTACCGAATGGGTTAAGGTTGGTTTCATTATGGGCCTTCAATAATCCTATCATATCTTTTTGAATCATGGACCGTTCATAGTTTTCTATTAAATAGTCTGTTTAATAAAAAACTAGGGAGCAATGTTGGGCCATGATATTTCATGTATTGGGCCGGATCAGTGGGCTGACCCATCATATGACTAAATATCTACATATTTGGGCTTTGACTGGTAATGATGAGATAAGATAATAGTTGACTGTTATCTCTGCTATGCATTAATGTGGATGGGATCTAATCGGCCGGCGGTGGAGAACAGTGATGGGATGGAGCAGGTGAGCTGCTTGCGATAACCAGGATTGGGGGACAGTGTCAGACTGTGAGACCCCAAATTTTATGAATAAAGATTTAAATTTCTCAAAATATTTTTTTTGAATATTATGGTATGGATTTGATATAATGTTATAGTTATGGGTAATATTTATAAATTTTACAAAGTATGCAAGTTGGTATATAATATTCGATTGGTCGGGGAATATTCTTTTTATCGGGGAATATCTGTACGACGACACAATCATTGGTGGACCCCACAACGAAATTATTGTCGGATTGAGAAAATAACAAAAATATTTTATGAAAATAACGGCGGAAGTTTTACCGTTAACTGTTGAAACACCCGATATTAAAAGTACAGTAATACGCGTGATTGCATAGTAGCACACAGTATTCATTATTGATGCTTACGTGAGAAGTCACTCAGTTTTGTTTAATTATTGCTACAGTAATTGCTGCATAGTATCTCACATTATTTGATTCAATTATTGTCAATATTTTATATATTATTAAATCAATAATTAAGACGATAAAGTTATTAATATTATTATTTGCAATATTAACGATGTCTAGAAGTTCTGTCAATGAGAGGTTTGGTCACCTAATTGCGCGCCAATAGGGAGAAATCCTTATTTGAAAGCCCCCTCTTTCCTGGGAACGACCTGGTCGATTAATATTGTGAATTATAATAAAGGTGATAAATGTTGTTGGCATGATCATGACCATTGATGAAAATACGAATATCCTTGACCTGTAATGCATGGATAATTTATGGTTGTGATACTAATGAATATCCTTGGCCGTAGTGCAGGGATGATGTAGATTATTTATTGAGCTGAGTCTCAGCGATAAAAGTGATTAAAAACCTTTTAAATCATAGAAGATAGTAGATTTTATTCTGTACTTGACTCTTCTAATGGATTGCTTATTCCGCTGCATTTAAACTTGATGTTTGTTATATTGTATCAGTTTAACACTATTGAAGGCTAACGATAATTTATTCTGCATTATCTTAGTAATAATATTTCTTACTGGGCTAGTTGAGCTCACCCTTTTGCTTTCTTTATTCACTTCAGGAAATGAGAACGTAGTAGGGACTAGTCGGGGAACGGAGTGACGGTCCAGATGATAGCATTAGTAGTCCTCACTATTCTATGAAATAATGTGATAATAAATGTATTGAGGACTTATTTTGAGTTTGAATACTGTCTATAAGACAATATTTGTATTAAAACTCACAGCTCATGTTGTATATTTAAGATTGTATTTGTATTCTGTTGATCGATTTTGCAATCAATGAATACGTGCAAGTATACACGGTCAACAAGTAATAAAGTAAAAGTAGAGTATCGTTCCCACGAGGAATTATTTAATAAAAATTACCAAATACTAACTCTTAACCAAATCAATTTTATTTAAACAATTGCAAAATGTGATTTTTCTAATTAAGAAAACTAAATTAACTATTTAAACCGAATTGCTTTATAAATGAATTCAAATAAATAAAGGTTAAGACTCCAATATCCCTAATTATGAACTATAAACCAATTATTCAACTATCCTAATTATTACGCCTACTGAATTGTTAACAGAAATTCTCAAATGCCAAAAGTCCTTTTCAAAGTGATCAATTACCTTCTATTTAATCCAGATTAATCTTGCTATATCTCTATGCAAAACAATTGAATTAAACTCTTTTCAATCCCAATTCCTTACGTGTTACATGCGGTGAACATATATTTCCATTCAATTCACAAACCTAATTATTCACTTTGTAAATAACTAAGTCACGTGATATCAAGCCCAGTTCTAACCCTAGAATTCATCTTTCAATTCCTTCTAGAGTAACAAGGTAATTACTGATCAGATAATTAGTCAATAAGCTCAAGACAATATAAACAATTCACTTTAACATAAATATTTGGAATAAATTGAATAACTAATTTATTGCCATAAAAGGTTCAATTGAAATCTTAATAAAAGAGTTAGTTCATAATTAATGAATTAAAACCAAGAATCCACAACTGAATAGACATTAAAAGATAAAAGTATGATAAGAAAAGAGAATAGAATCTGTTGTCAGCAAATTTGATGTTCCCCGCTTGCTCTTGCTCTTTTTCTTCAATGGTCTCCAAGTTGCTTCAATCTCCAAAACTAATAAGAACTAAGGTTTATGTTCTAATCTAATGGAGTGTTTTATATAAGCTAATCTATGTAATTTCCCTTTATTTTATGCCTTATATCATGTATTTATAGATTACAAGTCCAATTTTTAGCTTAGGAAAAAACCCAATCCAATTTAGAGTAAAAAAGGTGTCAAAATTCGTCCAAAAATGCGTCCAGGCCCAACCAACCTGTTCCCCAGCATCCCAGCACTAGGTACGAGGCTAGCAC
This sequence comes from Panax japonicus, assembly GCA_020205505.1. NCBI lineage: Eukaryota > Viridiplantae > Streptophyta > Magnoliopsida > Apiales > Araliaceae > Panax > Panax japonicus. The sequence continues at coordinate 32,947,549 of CM035093.1, read as the reverse complement.
ATCGCTCCCTAGCGCCCTGGTGCTGGGCATAGGCCAAAAATGGGAGCCCTGGCTCTGGCCCCTTTTTTGACATTTTCTGCTCCGACGTCCTTTGAGAAAATGGCCATAAATTCTTCGTCCGAACTCTGATTTTGATGATTCAAGATGTTCCGGAAAGAGGAGACGTAGATATACAACTTTTATTTTTTAAGTTTTTCAAAATAAGGTCCAGAGAAATACTCAAATTAGCTCTGAAGTGACTGTAGTGTAAATAGTAAGCCAAAAACGCGAATCTAGCCACCCTGAATGTCGATCCAAGTAACTTTTGTCCCAATTTCTACAAAACAACATAAAACATGCATGAATAGAAACAAAAAATTAAAATTAACCAAAAGATTAAGCTCAAACGCACTCAATTATGAGTATAAAACTCACTCATCAAATACCCCCAAACTTAAACCTTTGTTTGTCCTCAAGCAAAAACACAAAAGAACTAAAAATAAACAAACTAACTCAACTACATGAATGCATATGCATGATCTACTTTCTAATATACTTACGAACCTAGTAATAAATCAGTATGATATATAGCAACAGGCCTCAAAGATATCAATGATACTTAAATAATATATCCAATCAAGTCAAAGTCCATAACTCTAACCAATTAGTCAATCCAAACCTGTCATCACCCATGTTGCGCGTGTGTGCTTGTTAACCATTCTAACCAACCACAGTTCAAGATAATCACATAACAAACTTCTTAGAAGGAAAATTTTAGTTCTAATTCAATTACTTTTGTGAACATGACAACTCCGGTTAAAACTAAGCAATTACCAAGTCTTAAGGTAAATACAATATTTATTTATACTTTTATTCAACCACGAGGACATTTTTGCTCTTTCTCGTGTTTTATTCATTTTTTATTTTTCTCATGGCTGTGCAATGTCTTATTCCCTTAGGCTTTTCAGTGCTACCTTAACGAGCTTTCGACCAACGACTCCCAAGCCATTAAGACCTTAGGACGCTAGGCGTAAAGACAATCCCCTCGGGCTTACTTACTCAAGTAACAAAGGCCACAAAACTAACTCTGATATCATGCCCAGTTCTAACCCTAGAATTCTTCTTTCAATTCCTTCTAGAGTAACAAGGTAATTACTGATCTGATAATTAATCAATAAGCATAAGGCAAGATAAACAACTCACTTTGACACAAATAATTGGAATAAATTAAATAACTAATTTATAGCCATAAAAGGTTCAATTGAAATCTTAATAAAAGAGTTAGTTCATAATTAATGAATTAAAACAAATAATCCACAATTGAATAGACATTAAAAGATAAAAGTATGATAAGAAAAGAGAATAGAATCTGTTGTCAGCAAATCTGATGCTCCCCTCTTGCTTTTGCTCTTGATCTTCAGTGTTCTTCAATTTGCTTCAATCTCCAATGGCTAATTAAGAACTAGAGTTTATATTATAATCTAATGGAGTGTTTTATCTAGTCTAATCTATGTATTCTCTTTTTATTTTATGCCTTACTCTAGAGGGAATTGGAATTGGAATTCTAGGGTTAGAACTGGACATTGTGACATTTGACTTAGTTATTTGCACAGTGAATAACTAGGTTTGTGAATAGAATGGAAATATCTATTTGCCGCATGTAACACATAAGGAATTGAGATTGTAATGAGTTTGATAATTGATGATGAGTTCTAATTTTAATCATGATGATAATCTGAGCCTGTCTGAAACTTATGTAACCGGTTAGCACTTAAAGTTTAACTATTTTAATCCACTTGGTTCAAGGGTTTCATAATTTGTTTCTGAGGGAAAATCTTTGTTAAAATTTAAAGAAATTAGTGAACTAGCGATAAAGATTGGAATGCCGTAAAAGCTTGAGTTTGGGGGAATCTATGGGATATATATATTACAAAAAGAAAAAAAGAAAAAAAGAAATGATGAAAAGAAAAAAATAGAAAATCCAGAAAAAAAGAGAATAAACACCGTGACATGTAATAAAGTGAATATACACGATCAACAAGTAATAAAGTGAAAGTAGAGTATTGTTCCCACGAGGAATTATTTAATAAAAATTACCAAATACTAACTCTTAACCAAATCAATTTTATTTAAACAATTACAAAGTATGATTTTTCTAATTAAGAAAACTAAATTAACTAATTAAACCGAATTTCTTTATAAATAAATTCAAATAAATAAAGGTTAAGACTCCAATATCCCCAATTATGAACTATAAACCAATTATCCAACTATCCCAATTATTATGCCTACTGAATTGTTAACAGAAATTTTCAAATGCCAAAAGTCCTTTTCCAAGTGATCAATTGTCTTCTATTTAATCCAGATTAATCTTGCTATATCTCTACGCAAAACAATTGCATTAAACTCTTTTCACTCCCAATTCCTTATGTGTTACATGCGGCGAACAGATATTTCCATTCAATTCACAAACCTAATTATTCACTTTGTAAATAACTAAGTCACATGATATCAAGCCCAGTTTTAACCCTAGAATTCCTCTTTCAATTCCTTCTAGAGTAACAAGGTAATTACTGATCAGATAATTAGTCAATAAGCTCAAGACAAGATAAATAATTCACTTTAACATAAATATTTGGAATAAATTGAATAACTAATTTATAGCCATAAAAGGTTCAATTGAAATCTTAATAAAAGAGTTAGTTCATAATTAATGAATTAAAACCAAGAATCCACAACTGAATAGACATTAAAAGATAAAAGTATGATAAGAGAAGAGAATAGAATCTATTGTCAGTAAATCTGATGCTCCCCTCTTGCTCTTGCTCTTTTTCTTCAATGGTCTCCAAGTTGCTTCAATCTTCAAAACTAATAAGAACTAGGGTTTATGTTCTAATCTAATGGAGTATTTTATCTAAGCTAATCTATGTAATCTCTTTTTATTTTATTCCTTACATCATGTATTTATAGATTACAAGTCTAATTTTTAGCTTAGGAACAAACCCAATCCAATTTGGAGTCAAAAAGGTGTCAAAATTCGTCCAAAAATGCGTCCAGGCCCAACCAACCTCTTCCCCAGCGCCCCAGTGCTGGGCATGATGCTAGCACACTGCTCCCCAGCACCCTGGTGCTGGGAATAGGCCAAAAATGGGCACCCCGGCGTAGGCCCCTTTTACGACATTTTCTACTTCAACGTCTTTTGAGAAAATGGCCATAAATTCTTCGTCCGAACTCTGATTTTGATGATTCAAGATGTTCCGAAAAGAGGAGACATAGGTCTACAACTTTTATTCTTTAAGTTTTTCAAAATAAGGTCCGGAGCAATACTCAAATTGGCTCTGAAGTAACTGCTATGGAAATGACAAGGCAAAAACGCGAATCTAGCCACCCCGAACGTCGATCCAAGTAACTTTTGTCCCAATTCCTACAAAACAACATAAAACATGTATGAATAGACACAAACACTTAAAATCAACCAAAAGATTAATCTCAAACGCACTCAATTATGAGTATAAAACTCACTCATCAAATACCCCCAAACTTAAACCTTTGCTTGTCCTCAAACAAAAACACAAAACAACTAAAAATAAACAAACAAACTCAACTACATGAATGCATATGCATGATCTACTTTCTAATATACCTACGAACCTAGTAATAAATCAGTATGATATATAGCAACAGGCCTCAAAGATACCAATGATACTCAAACAATATATCCAATGAAGTCAAAGTTCATAACCCTAACCAATTAGTCAATCCAAACCTATCATCACCCATGTTGTGTGTGTGTGCTTGTTAACCATTCTAACCAACCACAGTTCAAGATAATCACATAACAAACTTCTTAGAAGGAAAATTTCAGATCCAATTCAATTACTTTTGTGAACATGACAACTCCGGTTAAAACTAAGCAATTACCAAGTCTTAGGGTAAAAACAAGATTTATTTATACTTTTATTCAACCACGAGGGCATTTTTGCTCTTTCTCGTGTTTTATTCATTTTTTTTATTTTTCTAATGGCTGTGAAATGTCTTATTCCCTTAGGCTTTTCAGTGCTACCTTAACGAGCTTTCGACCAACGACTCCCAAGCCATTAAGACATTAGGGCACTAGGTGTAAAGATAATCCCCTCGGGATTACTTACTCATGTAACAAAGGCCACAAAACTAGACAAGCATGCCACGGTGTTTATTCTCTCTCTTTTTTTCTTTTTCTGGATTTTCTATTTTTTTTCTTTTCATCATTTCTTTTTTTTTCATTTTTTATATATATATCCCATAGATTCCCCTAAACTCAAGCTTTTACGTCATTCCAACCTTTATCGCCAGTTCACCAATTTCCTTAAATTTTAACCAAAATTTTCCCTCAGAAACAAATTATGAAACCCTTGAACTAAGTGGATTAAAATAGTTAAACTTTAAGTGCTAACCGATTACATAAGTTTAAGACAGGCTCAGATTATCATCATGATTAAAATTAGAAATCATCATCAATTATCAACACTGTTCAATTTAACATGCAAAACCAATCTTATCATAGGCCGAGCTAAGACCACACCAACTAATCACACAAATTCATGCAAAAAGAAATGCAATTATATTACATGAACACATACTAATGCAACACATATATGAATATGAAAATAACTACCATGTATTATATGCAACCTAAAAAACACAATGCTAACACATAAAAAAATGAACTACTATGCAGATAACTAACTATATGCAATACGACACTAAAATGCCCCCAAACTTAAACTAGACATTGCCCTCAATGACTAAAATAGAAAAAATTAAAGTAGAGGACTTCCCTGACAATATAACAATCTTCCTCCTTGTCCGCTATGTTTGGAGAATATGCTAGGCACATGGAAAAAATTGGGCACCACACTTGAATAACCTATAAACCATGATAGAAACATATTTATTAAATTTTAAATAAATGCAAATTCAAAACTACTAATATAAAACCTAATAAAAACTAAAAATAAAAATTTTAAACTTGGGTTTTATAGTCTCAGCCTGACTTCTTCAATTCTTTATCCAATTCCCCTACGAAAATTGAGGAACCCTCCATCCATCAGTAGCAATGTCTCTTTTGGGAGGTTTCCATTAGCAAAAACCCTTGAATTGAATTCACCTAGCATGCTCTTTGTAGATAGTTTCCCTATTAAGAATGTCCAACAACTAGATGTTTTCTCCATTATGTCTATGATCAGATTGGGGCATTGAAGCTTAATAAACATAATGGAATCTTCCTCTATCTTCTCCTTTTCATCCCACCATGACTCCACAACTGTACTAGCTCTTATGTCACAAAGAGCTTTGCCGACGACATGATTCCTAATTGGGCATGGTTTTGAAAAACTTCCCGGATTATTGAACTTTGGTGGAGGAGGCACATGGGATACTAATGAAATCGGTTCATCTTCGTTGAATCTTACAGTTAAATCTTCGTCGATCTCTTTTTTTTTATTCCCAATTGTTTCCTCTCTTTCAACATCTTGTGGCTCATCTAGTTGCAGATTTTGTTCGGGCTCTCCATCAGTCTCGGAATTCATGTCATAAGGCTAAGTGTATTGAGGACGGTTGTTCAACGCATGTGCTATCTGCCCCATTTGATTCTCCAGATTCTTGATCGACGCACTTAGGCTTTGCATATTCAGCTCTATTTGATTAAATTTTTCTCGTTTCCTCGTTCTTTTTTTCAGAAGCTTTAATAAATCTATCCAAGGCTTCTTCAAAACTTGATTTTTGATCTGGTTGTTGTGTCTGATTTTGAAATCTGGATGTATTTTGTTGTCGGCTCTTGAGCTTGATTGTTACTCCATGAAAAATCTGTGTGATATCCTCAATCCTGATGATAGTTGTTGGGATAGACATAATTGTTGGGGGTAATCACCACTATACTGTATCGGCTCGAAACTGACGGCGCATTGATGACTCATATGATTTCCAGGACAATAATCACAAGTAACCGCCACACTTTGACGACGTTGAGCTTCAAAAGCTTCTAAACTCCTCGAAAGTGTTTTAATCTGTGCTGACAATGTAGAAAATGCATTAACTCCATCAATCCCTATTTCCCTTGGTAGAGTAATGTTCATGTATGGCCATTGATACGCAAAGCCATCCATGGTACCTGAAAAGAGAGAAATATAGGAAGAGAATTAAAAATAAAAATGTTTAAATTAAGACTAATTTGATTGAAATTAATATTGGTAAAAAATTATTTAATTATCTCCCCGGCAATGGCGCAAAAAACTTGTTGATCAATTTTGCAATCAATGAATACGTGCAAGTATACACGGTCAACAAGTAATAAAGTGAAATTAGAGTATCGTTCCCACGAGGAATTATTTAATAAAAATTACCAAATACTAACTCTTAACTAAATCAATTTTATTTAAACAATTACAAAGTGTGATTTTTCTAATTAAGAAAACTAAATTAACTAATTAAACCGAATTGCTTTATAAATGAATTCAAATAAATAAAGGTTAAGACTCCAATATCCCCAATTATGAACTATAAACCAATTATCCAACTATCCCAATTATTATGCCTACTGAATTGTTAACAGAAATTCTCAAATGCCAAAAGTCCTTTTCCAAGTGATCAATTGCCTTCTATTTAATCCAGATTAATCTTGCTATATCTCTATGCAAAATAATTGAATTAAACTCTTTTCAATCCCAATTCCTTATGTGTTACATGCGGTGAACAGATATTTCCATTCAATTCACAAACTTAATTATTCACTTTATAAATAACTAAGTCACATGATATCAAGCCCAGTTCTAACCCTAGAATTCCTCTTTCAATTCCTTTTAGAGTAACAAGGTAATTACAGATCAGATAATTAGTCAATAAGCTCAAGACAAGATAAACAATTCACTTTAACATAAATATTTGGAATAAATTGAATAACTAATTTATAGTCATAAAAGGTTCAATTAAAATCTTAATAAAAGAGTTAGTTCATAATTAATGAATTAAAACTAAGAATCCACAACTGAATAGATATTAAAAGATAAAAGTATGATAAGAAAGAGAATAAAATCTGTTGTTAGCAAATCTGATGCTCCCATCTTGCTCTAGCTCTTTTTCTTCAATGGTCTCCAAGTTGCTTCAATCTCCAAAACTAATAAGAACTAAGGTTTATGTTATAATCTAATGGAGTATTTTATCTAAGCTAATCTATGTAATCTCCCTTTATTTTATGTCTTACATCATGTATTTATAGATTACAAGTCCATTTTTTAGCTTAGGAACAAACCAAATCCAATTTGGAGTCAAAAAGGTGTCAAAATTCGCCCAAAAACGCGTCCAGCCCCAACTAACCTCTTCCCCAGTGCCCCAACGCTGCGCACGACGCTAACACACTGCTCCCCAGCACCTCGATGCTGGGCATAGGCCAAAAATGGGCGCCCCGGCGCTGGCCCCTTTTCCGACATTTTCTACTTCGACGTCCTTTGGGAAAATGGCCATAAATTCTTCGTCCGAACTTTTATTTTGATGATTTAAGATATTCCGGAAAGAGGAGATGTAGATCTATAACTTTCATTTTTTAAGTTTTTCAAAATAAGGTCCAGAGCAATACTAAAATTGGCTCTAAAGTGACTGTTGTGTAAATGGTAAACCGAAAACACGAATCTAGCCACCCCGAACGTCGATCCAGGTAACTTTTGTCCCAATTCCTACAAAACAACATAAAACATGCATGAATAGACACAAACACTTAAAATCAACCAAAAGATTAAGCTCAAATGCACTTAATTATGAGTATAAATCTCACTTATTATATTCTGTACCATGTATTTGGCGACTCATAATAGGTGATGTATAACTATTTTGGGGGCATCACAGTATGTATCAAAGCTTAGGGATATGATCCCTGGCTTAGATGTGAGACAAGAACTAGGAGGGGAGAGACGACGAATTACTTCGCTAGTATGACCTGCCTAAGTTTATTTTTTATTTAATTGGTCGGTCAGAGTATAGGGATAATATGTGACGTGTCAATTAACCCTTGTTTTGTGGCAGTATTTGAAAATGGCAGCTGAAAATGTTAACAATGGAGTGAATGAGATCGTGGAGACACCTTTAATCACCAACCAGGATAATGTGATGTCAGGCGAAGAATGAATTAGATATATCCATGTGATGAGTGAAGAAATGATAGTTGCACCCGAGATAGTCGAAGAGGTAGCAGCTGAGAGTGAGGAAGAAGAGGAACCTGAGGAGAATTTATTAGAAGAATTTTATGATCGAAATTTAGAATTACAAAATCGTGTTCATTAGTTAGAAGAGCAGGCTGAAGAAAGGAAGGCGGTCGTGGAACAAAAGGATGAAACAATTCAAGCTTATATTACTCGATATGTGATACTTGAACAGAAGCACTCTTTGGAAGAGTATAAGATGATAAAGCTGAAATTTGAGCTGAAAGAAGAAACAATTGAACGAGTGAGAATGAGTGATGTATGGGTAAAAGCTGCACGACGCATTGATATTTTGGAAAGAGATGTTCGATCAAAGAAAGCGAAAATAGATGATATGTATTTCTCTTTTTGGACAGCAATTGAGAGAACCCAACATCGAGTTTTGAATTACCCGGTACATTGCGGTCAACCCCAATTTGATATGGATCGAAGATTAATGATCCAGATCATGAAACAGGAGTACGATGAAGCAGTGAAGGGTGGAATATGCCCTATAGAAAAGTCAATTTCAACGGTAGTGATGACACCAAATGCTTCCCCAGACAAGTCAAAGTCGGGTAGTTCAAGGAGGAGCGGTTGTCATAACTTTCCAACAAGTGAGGAACCCAAATGAAGTTATCACGGGTTAGTTAATTATAAATTCTTGCGAAGTCTATACCTTATTAGATACTGGTTCTACCCATTCTTTTATCTCTCTTGCTTGCGCTCAACGTTTAAATTTGACTCCAGAGAGATTAGACTTTGACTTATCGATTGAAACTTCGTTAGTAGAAACCTTCGTTACCTCCACTATTTATAAATCTTGTTTGATTCAAATCGACACTTTCACATTACCTGTCGATCTTATCTCTTTGAAAATACTTGCCTTTGATGCGATTTTAGGAATCGATTGGTTAACTACTCATTATGCTTTTCGTAAGGTTATTAGCTTTCATATTCATAACCAACCTATAATGTGAATTCAAGCAACCAAACCACTAAATTTAATCACTGTTATATAAAGCCATAAGTAAAGAACCCCGATCCTTTCGTTGTTGACTTCCTTGTGTGGAATACATCGAAGCCAGATTTTCTGTAGGCGACGTCGTGAATGACAATGGCAAGTCTCGGATGAGAGTCACAGTTTTGAATGATATTTTTATTGTTAATACATTTCCTGACGTATTCTTGGAGACTTCTTAGCCTACCCTCGTAATGTGAAATCGAATTTTGTATCGACCCCAGTACAAAACTCATTTCTAAAACCCTTAAATATTTTTTTAACCAAAACGAACGTATAATGTGCCAAAGATATTGGCTCGAGTTATTGAAGATTACGACCATGCCATTCAATATCATCGTGGAAAAGCGAACGTGGTAGCTGACGCGTTGAGTAGAAGATCATATGCGATTACTAGTACGATGTTGTTAACACAAAAATCCATTTTGTATTACTTACAAATGATGAAGATAGAGTTAAAGACTCTAGGGACCCACGTGAAGATAACGAATATACGATTAGAATCGATAAAGTTAAAGCGCTCAAACTACACACTTGGAGATGATGAATATGAAGAAGAAGATTCAAGAAGGCATTATTCTAGAAGCAAGAATCGATGAATAGAGGAAATCTCAACCGTCGATTTAATTGGCACATTTGAAATCCTCGATCGAGTAGGAACTGTGGGCTATAGACTCGTTTTACCGCCAAGTATGTCGCGTGTTCATAACATTTTTTTTACGTATCGATGTTACGTAAATATGTGGATGACCCGAACCACATTATTGAATTAAAACTAGACGAGATAGTAGAAGATTTAACGTATGAGGAGATACGTGTTAAAATCTTGGATAAGAAGGATCATATTAAACACTCAAAGGTTATACCTCAAAAGCTAGAATCTGAAATGAAGTCAAGGTATCCTCACCTTTTCGGTATACCAGGTACGTAAGTAAATTTTGAGGGTGAAATTTCATAAGGAGGGGAGATTGTGAGACCCCAAATTTTATGAATAAAGATTTAAATTTCTCGAAATATTTTTTTTGAATATTATCGTGTGGATTTGATATAATATTATAGTTGTGGGTAATATTTATAAATTTTGCAAAGTATGCAAGTTGTTATATAATATTCGATTGGTCGGGGCATATTCTTTTTATCGGGGAATATCTGTACGACGGCACAATCATCGGTGGATCCCACAACGAAATTATTGTCGGATTGAGAAAACGACAAAAATACTTTATGAAAATAACGGCGGAAGTTTTACCGTTAACTGTTGAAACACCCGGTGTTAAAAGTACAGTAATACACGTGGTTGAATAGTAGCACACGATATTGATTATTGATGCTTACGTGAGAAGTCACTCAGTTTTGTTCAATTATTGCTACAGTAATTGCTGCATAATATCTCACGTTATTTGATTCAATTATTGTCAATATTTTATATATTATTAAATCAATAATTGAGACGAAAAAGTTATTAATATTATTATTTACAATATTAATGATGTCTAGAAGTTCTGTCAAGTAGAGGTTTGGTCACTTAATTACGCGCCAATAGGGAGAAATCCTTATTGGAAAGCCTCCTCTTTCTAGGGAACGACCTGGTCGATTAATATTGTGAATTATAATAAAGGTGATAAATATTGTTAAAATTATTAAGGTAATTTTTATGAAGTTTTGCTTATTTTATGAAATTTCTTAAAAGACGGGCCCACATGTGGGCGCCACATGTGTGGCCCACAAAAGAAAAATGGGGGGGGGGATAATCTGGGAAGTCAAAGAAGTTTATATATATATATATATATATATATATATTTTATATATATAAATTTTGTTTTATTATTATTATAAATATAATAAAACAGAAAGTTTTATATAAAACAAAATACTTTTTATAAAGTTTTGTTTTATTTGATTATAAATATAATATATTATATTTTATTATGCATAGTATTTGTATAGTGCCTGCATAGTAAAATCTTTTTATATACAGAATACTCTTTATAAAGAATTGTTTTATTTGATTATAAATAGAATATATTATATTTTATTATGCATAGTGTCTGCATAGTATTTCATAATAAAATCTTTTTATATAAAACAGAATACTTTTATAAAGTTATTTATTTTTATTAGATTTTAAATAATATATATATATATATATATATATATTTTATAAATTTTGTTTTATTATATAATTATAAATAGAATATATTATATTTTATTGCATAATATCCTTTCCATTCACCTATAAATAGGATGCTTAGTTAGAATTGAAAAACACACCAGAAATTCAGAGAATTCTTCTTCTATAATCTTGAGCGTATTTTTTTAGAGTTTAAGAAAGCTTTGAGCGTAGAAAATAGTGCAAGTTTTCTTCAAGTATATCCCTGCCCTACTCGTCGGAATACTCTTCTTTTTAAGGTAAGGAGTATTATTCTTTCGTATTCATGAAGAGAGTTATTTTCTTTCTATACTCTTAAGGGTTGTTATTCCATTCTTTATTATTATGTTGGAATAACCTGTCTATGCGAAGTACCGCACACATGGTAAAATTCTTCTATTATTCTATTCTTTATTAATTTTTGGAATAACCTGTCTGTGCGGTCTATCGCATGCCTGGTGAATTCTGTTGATATTCCATTCTTTATTATTCTGCTGGAACATCCTGTCTATGCGGATTACACATGAATTGATTCTATTCTTTATTATTCTGTTGGAACATCCTGTCTGTGCGGATTACGCATGACCTGGTTCCATTCTTTATTATTCTGTTGGAATATCCTCTCTGTGCAGATTACGCATAAACTGGTTCCATTCTTTATTACTATGTTGGAATATTCTGTCTGTGTGGATTACCGTATGTATGGTGAATGATCTTTTGTATTCATTCCTTATTAACATGTGGAAATGATCTGTCTACGTGGATTACCGCATGGCGGGCGAAAATCCATTTGCAGTTTCATATATTCTATTATAATCAGTTGGTTAAAGTTTTGGTTTATATACTCCATGAAATTAGTAGAATATCCTGGATATTTGCGCTTCATCTATAGTATCTTTTCATGGAAATATTCTTTTGGGCATTCTTAAATTTTTACTCCACAAAGCATTATCATGTTGACAATTTGGACGTTATTGGTTTCTAAATAAATTAAATTATAAATCTTTTAAATTTATTCTTGAACTTGTTTTATTGAATTATTATGTCATTGTCATCATCCTCATGTTTATATTATGTTGAAAGTCATATATGGCCTGTAGTGCATAGATGGACTTGGTATGATTATGACCAGGGATTATTCGGTATAATCATGACCATAATGTTATAAATGATGTGGTAAAAGTCCTCATTGGCCCGTAGTGCATTAATGGACAGTTGTTGGCATGATCATGACCATTGATGAAAACACGAATATCCTTGACCCGTAGTGCATGGATAATTTATGGTTGTGATACTAATGAATATCCTTGGCAATAGTGCAGGGATGATGTGGATTATTTATTGAGCCGAGTCTTAGCGATAAAAGTGATGAAAAACTTTTTAAATCATAGAAGATAGTAGATTTTATTCTCTACTTGACTCTTCTAATAGGTTACTTGTTCCACTGCAGTTAAACTTGATGTTTGTTATATTGTATCAGTTTAACACTGTTGAAGGCTAACGATAATTTATTCCGCATTATCTTAGTCATAATATTTCTTACTGGGCTAGTTGAGCTCACCCTTTTGCTTTCATTGTTCTCTTCAGGAAATGAAAACGTAGCAGGAACTAGTCGGGAAACGGAGTGACGGTCCAGATGATAGCATTTGTAGTCCTCACTACTCTATGAAATAATGTGATAATAAATGTATTGAGGACTTATTTTGAGTTTGAATACTGTCTAGAAGACAATATTTGTATTAAAACTCACAGCTCATATTGTATATTTAAGATTGTATTTGTATTCTGTACTATGTATTTGGCGACTCAGAATAGGTGATGTATAGCTATTTTAGGGGCATCACAATTGGTATCAAAGCATAGGAATATGATCCCTGGCTGAGATGTGAGACAAGAACAAGGAGGGGAGAGACAGGGAATTCCTTCTCTAGTATGACCTGCCTAAGTTTATTTTGTATTTAATTGGTCGGTCAGAATTTAAGGATAATATGTGACATGTCAATTAACCCTTGTTTTGTGGCAGTATTTGAAAATGGCAGTTGAAAATGTTAACAATGGAGTGAATGAGATTGTGGAGACACCTTTAATCACCAACCAGGATAATGTAATGTCAGGCGAAGAAGGAATTAGAGATATCCATGTGGTGAGTGAAGAATTAATAGTTGCACCCGAGATAGTCGCAGAGGTAGCAGATGAGAGTGAGGAAGAAGAAGAACCTAGGGAGAATTTATTAGAAGAATTTTATGATCGAAATTTAGATTTACAAAATCGTGTTCATGAGTTAGAAGAGCAGGCTGAAGAACGGCAGGCAGTCGTGGAACAAAAGGATGTAATAATTCAAGCTTGTGTTACCCGATATGCGATGCTTGAACAGAAGCACTCTTTGGCCGAGCATAAGATGATAAAGCTGAAATCTGAGCTGAAAGAAAAAACAACTGAACAAGTGAGAATGAGTGATGCATGGGTAAAAGCCGCACGACGCGTTGATATTGTGGAAAGAGATGTCCGATCTAAGAAGGCTAAAATAGATGATATGCATTTCTCTTTTTGGACAGCAATTGAGAGAACCCAACATCGAGTTTTGAATTACCCGGTACATTGCGGTCAACCCCAATTTGATATGGATCGAAGATTAATGATTCAGATCATGAAACAGGAGTACGATGAAGCAGTTGAGGGTAGAATATGCCCGATAGAAAAGTTAATTTCAACGGTAGTGATGATACCAAATGCTTCCCCAGACAAGTTAAAGCCGGGTAGTTCAAGGGGGAGCGGTTGTCATGACTTTCCAACAAGTGAGGAACCCAAACGAAGTAAACATGGGTTAGTTAATTATAAATTCTTGCGAAGTATATACCTTATTAGATACCAGTTCTACCCATTCTTTTATCTCTCTTGCATGCGCTCAACGTTTAAATTTGACTCCAGAGAGATTAGACTTTGACTTATCGATTGAAACTTCGTTAGTAGAAACCTTCGTTACATCCACTATTTATAAATCTTGTTTGATTTAAATCGACACTTTCACGTTACCTGTCGATCTTATCTCTTTGAAAATATTTGCCTTTGATGCGATTTTAGGAATTGATTGGTGAACTACTCATCATGCTTTTCGTAAGGTTGTTAGCTTTCATATTCATAACCAACCAATTATGCGAATTCAAGCAACCGAACCACTAAATTTAATCACTGTTATATCAAGCCATAAGTAAAGATCCCCGATCCTTTCGTTGTTGACTTCCTTGTGTGGAATGCGTCGAAGCTAGACTTTCTGTAGGCGACTTCATGAATGACAATGACAAGTTGATAGGTATCAATGTGACGTACTATCCAAGTCTTGGATGAGAGTCACATTTTTCAATTATATTTCTATTGTTAATAAATTTCCTGGCGTATTCTTGGAGACTTCTTAGCCTACCCCCGTAGCGTGAAATCGAATTTTGTATTGACCCTAGTACAAAACCCATTTCTAAAACCCTTAAATATTTCTTCAACCAAAATAAACGTATAATGTGCCAAAGACGTTGGCTCGAGCTGTTGAAGATTACGACCATACCATTCAATATCATCGTGGAAGAGCGAACGTGGTAGCTGACGCGTCGAGTAGAAGATCGTATGCGGTTACGAGTGCAATGTTTTTAACACAAAAACTCATTTCATATAACTTACAAATGATGAAGATAGAGTTAAAGACTCTAGGGACCCACGTGAAGATAACGAATATACGATTAGAATCGACTTTAATCGATAAAGTTAAAGCCGCTCAAACTACACACCTGGAGATGATGAATATGAAGAAGAATTTTTAAGAAGGCGTTATTCTAGAAGCAAGAATCGATGAATAGAGGAAATCTCAACCCTCAATTTAATTGGCCCATTTGAAATCCTCGACCGAGTAGGAACTGTGGCCTATAGACTCGTTTTACCGCCAAGTATGTCGCGTGTTCATAACATTTGTTTTACGTATCGATGTTACATAAATATGTGGATGACCCGAACCACATTATTGAATTAAAACTAGACGAGATTGCAGAAGATTTAACGTATGATGAGATACGTGTTAAAATCTTGGATAAGAAGGATCGTATTAAACACTCAAAGGTTATACCTCAAGAGTTAGAATCTGAAATGAAGTCAAGGTATCCTCACCTTTTCGGCATACCAGGTACGTACGTAAATTTCGAGGGCGAAATTTCATAAGGAGGGGAAATTGTGAGACCCCAAATTTTATGAATAAAGATTTAAATTTCTCGAAATATTTTTTTTTGAATATTATGGTGTGGATTTGATATAATATTATAGTTGTGGGTAATATTTATAAATTTTGCAAAGTATGCAAGTTGTTATATAATATTCGAGTGGTCGGGGCATAATCTTTTTGTCGGGGAATATCTGTACGAAGACATAATCATTGGTGGACCCCACACCAAAATTATTATCGGATTGAGAAAACGACAAAAATACTTTATGAAAATAACGGCGGAAGTTTTACCGTTAACTGTTGAAACACCCGGTGTTAAAAGTACAGTAATACGCGTGGTTGCATAGTAGCACACGATATTGATTATTGATGCTTACGTGAGAAGTCACTCAGTTTTGTTCAATTATTGCTACAGTAATTGTTGCATAGTATCTCACGTTATTTTATTCAATTATTGTCAATATTTTATATATTATTAAATCAATAATTGAGACGAAAAAATTATTAATATTATTATTTACAATATTAATGATGTCTAGAAGTTCTGTCAAGTAGAGGTTTGGTCACCTAATTACGCGCCAATAGGGAGAAATCCTTATTGGAAAACCCCCTCTTTCTAGGGAACGATTTGGTCGATTAATATTGTGAATTATAATAAAGGTGATAAATATTGTTAAAATTATTAAGATAATTTTTATGAAGTTTTGCTTATTTTATGAAATTTCTTAAAAGGTGGGCCCACATGTGGGGCCCACAAAAGAAAAATGGGGGGGGGGGAATCTGAGAAGTCACGGAAGTTTATATATATATATATATTATATATAAATTTTATTTTATTATTATTATAAATGTAATAAAACAGAATTTTTTTGTATAAAATAGAATACTTTTTATAAAGTTTTGCTTTATTTGATTATAAATAGAATATATTATATTTTATTATGCATAGTGATTGCATAGTACATGCATAGTAAAATCTTTTTATATAAATCAGAATACTTTTTATAAAGTTTTGTTTTATTTGATTATAAATAGAATATATTATATTTTATTATGCATTGTGTTTGCATAGTGCCTGCATAGTATTTCATAATAAAATCTTTTTATATAAAACAGAATACTTTTATAAAGTTATTTATTTTTATTAGATTTTAAATAATATATATATATATATATATATATTTTATAAATTTTGTTTTATTATATAATTATAAATAGAATATATTATATTTTATTGCATAATATCCTTTCCATTATCCTATAAATAGGATGCTTAGTTAGAATTGAAAAACACACCAGAAAATCAGAGAATTTTTCTTCTATAATCTTGAGCGTATTTTTTGAGTTTAAGAAAGCTTTGAGCGTAGAAAATAGTGCAAGTTTTCTTCAAGTATATCCCCGCCCTACTCGTCGGAATACTCTTCTTTTTAAGGTAAGGAGTATTATTCTTTCGTATTCATGAAGAGAGTTATTTTCTTTCTATACTCCTAAGGGTTGTTATTCCATTCTTTATTATTATGTTGGAATAACATGTCTATGCGAAGTACCGCATACATGGTAAAATTCTTATATTATTCCATTCTTTATTATTTTTTTGGAATAACCTGTCTGTGCGGTCTATTGCATGCCTGGTGAATTCTGTTGTTATTCCATTCTTTATTATTCTATTGGAACATCCTGTCTGTGCGGATTACGCATGACCTGGTTCCATTCTTTATTATTCTGTTGGAATATCCTGTCTGTGCGGATTACGCATGACCTGGTTCCATTCTTTATTACTCTGTTGGAATATCCTGTCTGTGTGGATTACCGTATGCATGGTGAATGATCTTTTGTATTCATTCCTTATTAACATGTGGAAATGATCTGTCTACGTGGATTACCGCATGGCGGGCGAAAATCCATTTGCAGTTTCATATATTCTATTATAATCAGTTGGTTAAAGTTTTAGCTTCTATATTCCATGAAATTAGTAGAATATCCTGGATATTTGCGCTTCATCCAGTATCTTTTCATGGAAATATTCTTCTGAGCATTCTAGAATTTTTACTCCACAAAGCAGTATCATGTTGACAATTTGGACGTTATTGGTTTCTGGATAAATTAATTTATAAATCTTTAAAATTTATTCTTGAACTTGTTTTATTGAATTATTATGTCATTGTTATCATCCTTATGTTTATATTATGTTGAAAGTCATCTGTGGCTTGTAGTGCATAGATGGACTTGGTATGATTATGACCAGGGATTATTCGGTATAATCATGACCGTAATGTTATAAATGATGTGGTAAAAGTCCTCATTGGCCCGTAGTGCATTGATGGACAGTTGTTGGCATGATCATGACCATTGATGAAAACACGAATATCCTTGGCCCATAGTTCATGAATAATTTGTGGTTATGATACTAATGAATATCCTTGGTTGTAGTCGGGGAACGGAGTGACGGTCCAGATGATAGCATTAGTAGTCCTCACTATTCTATAAAATAGTGTGATAATAAATGTATTGAGGACTTATTTTGAGTTTGAATACTGTCTAGAAGACAATATTTGTATTAAAACTCACAGCTCATGTTGTATATTTAAGATTGTATTTGTATTCTGTACCATGTATTTGGCGACTCAGAATAGGTGATGTATAGCTATTTTGGGGGCGTCACACAGACGATATTTGGTGGCACGATAAACCGAGCATAAGAGTATATATTAGCAAGGAGATCACAAAAGAAAGGTAACTGATATTTTTCTCTCTCAATACACTAGATATTATTTTCCTCCATTGTTAACTTTGTGATCGCCTGTAATGACTCTCACACCAGAGCTATCCCCAGACAGTCGAAGCCGTCAATCTTTTGGTGTTGTCATGTTTACTGTGCAGGATCGGATGTGTCTTACGTGATTGGGACGCGTGAAAGGATCTTGGCGTTAATATTTGGCGCTAGAAGGAGGGCTTTTTTCTAGTATTCTTGACTTTTCAATCACAATCTTTTCAGTTGTTCTACGTCGGAAGTTATGGTGAGGAGTAGAACGGTTACACCGGAAGGACAGCCGATGGCAACATGTGGCAACGACGTTAACTTGAGCTGTTGAAAGATTACGATTATACTATTTAATACCGTCCTGAAAAAATGAACGATGTAGCTGACACATTGAGTAGAAGATCATATGTAGGTACGAGTGCGATATTGTCAATACAAAGGCCCAATTTGTATGACTTACAAAGGATGTAGATAGAGTTAAAGACTCAAGAAACTCACGTGATAATGGAAAATATACGAATAGAACCGACTTTAATCGATAAAATTAAATTTGCTCAAGCTGGAATACTTCGATGAAGAAGAAGAAAGTACAAGAAGGTGCTATTCCGAAAGAAAGAATCGATGAAGAAGAAATACTTCGAGTCAACTCCAGACTTTGTGTTCCTAACGACTCTGACTTAAAGTGTAAAATCATGATGGAAGCGCACAATACACTATTTGCAATCCATCATGGGATTACCAAAATGTATCGTGATCTTCGATATACATTTTGGTGGAGCAATATGAAGAGAGAGATAACAGAGTTTATCTCAAGGTGTCTAACTTGTCAACGAGTCAAGGAGGAACATCAAGTGCCAAAGGATCCATTGCAACCACTTGAGATTTTAGAATAGAAGTGGGACCATATTACCATGGACTTCGTTACTGATCTTCCAAAAGTTTGTCAAGGCATAGATGCAATTTGGGTCATTGTCAATAGATTAACCAAGTCTGTTCATTTCTTACCTATACGAGAAACTTATTGTAAGACCCCGAATTTTATGAAATGAAAGTATTCAATTTTCTTATAATTATTATTTTATTTAGTAAACGGTTAAATTGATAAAGGTTAAAGTTAAGGGTGACATTTGAAAATTTTTCAAAGTAAGCAAGTTGATATAAAATATTCGTTGTGTCGGGGAATATTCGATTGGTCGGGGAATATTCATTTTAACAGGGAATATTCGTACGACGACACAATCATTGGTGGACCCCATAACGGAGGTACTGTCATAGTTAGAAAATGACTAAAATATTTTTAAAAATAACGGCGAAAGTTTTATCGTTAAACTGTTGAATTACCCGATAATAAAAGTACAGTAATACACGTGGTTGCATAGTAGCACACGGTATTGATTATTGATGCTTACGTGAGAAGTCACTCAGTTATACTCAATTATTGTTACAATAATTGCTGCATAATATCTCTCATATTATTGATTCAATTATTGTCACAGTATCATCTGCATAATATTTATTATTATTAAATCAATAATTAAGATGACAAAATTATTCATATTATTATTTGTGATATTGACGATGTATAGAAAATTCTGTCGAGGAAAGGGGGTTGGTCACCTAATTGCGCGCCAATAGGAAAAAATCCTTATCGGAAAGCCCCCTCTTTCCTGGGAACGACCTGGTTGTTAAATATTGTGAGTTATAATATTAATGATGAATAAGTTCGGGTTGATTAAAGATGAAATTGATAGTTTCATTGTGTTTGGATTATTAGTGTTAGCGAAAATCGAAATTTATTTCGATAATAATTGATGTCTGGAAGTTATATTGATCAATCGGGTAATTAATCGGATAAATGAGCAATTAGTTGCTATTAATTCACATGCTTATAACTATGTGTTCACATGTGTGTACTATTGATTCACATGTATGTACTATTAGGGGAGGTAGTGCAAGATTGATAATACTTGCATGACTAAATTAAAAATAGAGGTATAGATGAAGGTACTATACTGTAATTATTTTTTCATATGTATAGAACTATTGATTCACATGAATGTACTATTAATTCACATGATATACTATTAGGGGAGGTGGTGCAAGTTTGATAATACTTGCATGACTAAATTAAAAATGAAGGAAAATATGAAAGTATTATACTGTAATATTTCGAGCCCCAAAACGTGTAATTATCGAAACTATGTTTTCCTATAAATAGAAGCTCATTCTTCTTTCATTCTCACCAATTCACTAAGACTCACAAGAGCAATTATAGAGAGAGAATCTATAGAAAGAGAAGCTATAGAGAGAAAGAAGAAAAGAAGTCTATTACTTCACTATTCCAGTATCCAGTCTTCTTCTGAGGTAAGAGGTATTATTTATTTCATATTCTGATGAGATATTATTTTTCGTATTTGTATGAATATTATCTTCGTTCAATATTCATAGGAATATTATTTTCGTTCAACAGTCGTAAGGGGTATTATTTCTTTCGTATTCGTAAGGGATATTATATTTTTCAGTATTCGTAGAAATAATATTTTCTTCCATACTCTATAGTATGTAAGTAATATTATTTAGTTTTATATTCATAATTCTACCTTCATTATGTTTAAGTATTGCTTCTATAATCCGTGAAATTAGTAGAATATCATTGATATTTGCACTTCATCCAATATCTTTTCATGAAATTATTATTCTAAGCTTTTTGATAATTATTGATCTTTTCATACCGGAATACTATTTATGAGTTACTATTTATAGATTACTATTCACCCAATTACTATTCACTTAATTATTATTCACTCGGGTATTCGGGGCACTTTTCATGTCGGAGTATTATTCACGAGTTACTATTCACGGGTTACTAGTCACCCGGTTACTATTCACTCGAATATTATTCACTCGGGTATTTGGGGCACTTTTCATGCCGGGGTACTATTCACGAGGTATTATTTCTAAAGTATTATTCACAGGGTACTATTCAAGGGGTACTATTCACCCGAAAAATATATTTCTTTTCTGTCCAAATTATTTTTGATACATGAATATTATTCTTGAATTTTACTCCACAAAGCAGTATCATGTTGACAATTTGGATATTTTTAAACTCTGGATACATTTAAAGTCTTTAATATTTATCCTTAATTTCGTTTGATTAATGCTTATATCATTGTCATCATCCTCACGCTTATATTGTGATGAAAGTCATCTTTGGCTTACGTGCATAGATGGACTGTTGATAGGTATGATTGTGACCATCGATCATTCGATATAATCATGACCCGTAATGTTACAAATGATGTGGTAAAAGTCCTCATTGGCCTGTAGTGCATTGATGGACAGTTGTTGGTATGATTATGAACAGAGATTATTCGGTATAGTCATGACCATTGATAATTATATGAATATCCTTGGCCCATAGTGCAGGGATGATTCGATGATGTGGTTTATTTATTAAGTTGAGTCTCAGCGATAAAGTTGATGAAAAACTTTTTAAATCATAGAAGATAGTAGATATCATGCTCTACTTGACTCTTCTAATAGATTGCTTGTTCCGCTGTAATTATACTTGTTGTCAATTATATTTTATTAGTTTAACACTGTTGAAGTCTAATGATAATTTATTCTGCATTATCTTAGTCATAATATTTCTTACTGGCTAGTTGAACTCACCATTTTCTTTCACTTTTCTCTTCAGGAAATGAGAATATAGTTGGGATTGGTCGAGGAACGGATTGATGGTCCAGATGGTTGTTTTAGTAATACTCACTATTCTGTGAAATAGTGTGATAATAATTATAATGTGGACTCCATTGAGAGTGGATATTGTCTAGAAGGCAATATTCTTGTTTAAACTCTCAGCTATATTTTGTCGTATATTACCCGACAGTTGTATAATTAAGCTTGTATTTGATTTATGTACCATGTATTTGGCGACTCAGAATGGGTGATATATACCTATTTTGAGGGCGTCATAGTTGGTATCAAAGCTTAGGGATATGGTCTGTAGCTGAGATGTGAGACAAGAACTAGGAGGGGACAGAAGGGGAATTCCTTCGCTAGTATGACCTACCTAAGTTTATTTGGTATTTAATTGGTCGGTCAGAGTATAGGGATAATATGTGATATGTCAATTAACCCTTGTTTTGTGGTAGTGTTTGAAAATGGCATCTGAAAATGTCGAGATAAGCAATGAAGCACATGAGACCGTTGAGTCACCAACGATTAATACCCAGGATAATGTGCATAAGGAATATAATAATCCTCAGGTAAATAAAAACACCGGTCAGATGATGAATGATGTGATGTTTAGAGGCTTTATGCAATTCATACAACATCAGGCGAGAGAGACATCTGTTCAAAATACAGGTGGAAACACTGGCAACTCTTGGTTGGTCACCGCTAAGCAGTTCAAGGAGCTGGGACCACTAGAGTTTTTGGGAGAGCCAAAACCACTTAAGGCGGAGACGTGGATAAAGCAGAACACTAAGATATTTGATGTGTTGGGATGCTTCGAGGAGCAAAAGGTTCCCTTTTCCACCTTAATGTTGCGAAAAGAGGCAGATTACTGGTGGAAATCTGTAAAACGTACTCAGCATGCCGCACTGAAGATGTCTTGGGAGAAGTTCCAAGAACTGTTTAACGACAAGTACTTTCTCAAAAGTATTCGTCACATGAAGGAGGTAGAGTTCATTAAGCTGGAGCAAAATAATATGACCGTGTAGCAGTACGAAGCTAAGTTTATCGAGTTGTTCCGGTTTGCGTCCCACTTGGTTGATAATGAGGAGAGAATGACGCGGATGTTTCTAAGAGGTTTGAAACCTGAGATACGTTAATACCTCATTTCTCATAAACTTTGTTTATATTCAGATGTTGTGAATAGGGCTCAGTTATTGGAGTGCGATAATGAGCCAACCCAACCAAAAGATAATGACCAACAACACGATAATAATCGTACCGGTGGCAACAACCATTGGAACAACGATAACCATCGTGAAGGAAATTATCAGGTAAGAAATGACAACCAATTTGGTGGTAATCATGGCCAAGATAATAGAAGAAATGATTCAAGTGGAAAATTCAGGAAGAGAAGATTTAAGATGATGGAAAGACGTCGGCAGCAGGGCCAACAACAAATTCTAGTGGAGGAGAACGACCGCCAGTTAGATGCTACAAAAGCGGAGAGGAAGGACATTTAAGTCCAAACTGTTCACAGACTTCCAAGGTATATTTTAGTTGTGGAAAAGACGGTCACATAGCTCAATTTTGTCCTGTAACAAAATTAAATCCAGCTGGGACGGTGGCACCAAAGGCTGATACGGACAAAATAAAGTCGGTGGTTTCAGGAAGAGCATTTTTTGTGACTTCTCAAAAAGCGAGTAACCCAAACGAAGTTATCACGGGTTAGTTAATCATAAATTCTAGTGAAGTCTATACCTTATTTGATACCGGATCTATCCATTCTTTTATTTCTCTTACTTACGTTCAACGTTTAAATTTAACTCCGGAGAAATTAGACTTTGAATTATCTATTGAAACTCTGTTAGGAGAAACCTTCATTACATGTGTTATCTAAGTCTTTGATGAGAGTCACAGTTTTTAAATGATATTTTTATCGTTAATAAAATTTCTGACGTATTCTCGAAGAACTTTCTAGCCTACCCCAGAGCGTAATATCAAAATTTGTATTGACCTCAGTACAAAACCCATTTCTAAAACCCTTAAATATTTCTTCACCCAAAATGAACGTATTATGCGCCAAAGACGTTGGCTCGAGCTGTTGAAGATTACGACCATACCATTCAATATTATCGTGGAAAAACCGAATGTGGTAGCTAATGCATTGAGCAGAAAATCGTATGCGTTTACGATTTTAACGTTGTTAACACAAAGACCCATTTCATATAACTTACAAATGATAAATATAGAGTTAAAGACTCCAAGGACCCATGTGATGATGTCAAATAATACGACTAGAATCGACGTTAACCGATAAAGTTAAAATCGCTCAAGCTACACACCCGGAGCTGATGAATGTGAAGAAGAATGTTCAAGAGGGCGTTATTCTAGAAGTAAAAATCAACGAAGAAAGTAAATATCAACCCTCAATTAAATTGGGCCATTCGAAATCCTCAATCGAGTAGGAACTGTGGCCTATAGACTCGCTTTACTGCCAAGTATGTCGCGTTTTCATAACGTTTTTGACGTATCGATGTTACATAAATATGTGGACGACCCGAACCACATTATTGAATTAGAACTAGACGAGATAGTAGAAGATTTAACGTATAAGGAGATACCTGTTAAAATGTTGGATAAGAATGAATATATTCTATGCTCAAAGGTTATACCTCAAGAGTTAGAATATGACGAGGTATCATCATCTCTTCGACATACTAGGTACGTACGTAAATTTTGAGTGCGAAATTTCATAAGGAGTGGAGATTGTAAGACCATGAATTTTATGAAATGAAAGTATTCAATTTTCTTATAATTATTATTTTATTTAGTAAACGGTTAAATTGATAAAGGTTAAAGTTAAGGGTGACATTTGAAAATTTTGCAAAGTAAGCAAGTTAATATAAAATATTTGTTGTGTCGGGGAATATTCGATTGGTCGGGGAATACTCATTTTAACAGGGAATATTCGTACGATGACATAATCATTGGTGGACCTCATAACGGAGGTACTGTCGTAGTTAGAAAACGACTAAAATATTTTTAAAAAAAAACGGCGAAAGTTTTACCGTTAAACTGTTGAACTACCCGGTAGTAAAAGTACAGTAATATGCGTGATTGCATAGTAGCACATGGTACTGATTATTGATGCTTATTTGAGAAGTCACTCAGTTATACTCAATTATTACTACAGTAATTGCTGCATAATATCTCTCATATTATTGATTCAATTATTGTCACAGTATCATCTGCATAATATTTATTATTATTAAATCAATAATTGATATGACAAAGTTATTTATATTATTATTTACGATATTGACGATGTCTATAAAGTTCTATAGAGGAAAAGGGTTTGGTCACCGAATTGCACGCCAATAGGGAGAAATCCTTATTGGAAAGCCCCTCTTTCCTGGGAACGACCTGGTTGTTGAATATTGTGAGTTATAATATTAATGATGAATAAATTCGTGTTGATTAAAGATGAAATTTATAGTTCCATTGTGTTGGGATTATTAGTGTTAGTCGAAATCGACATTTATTTCGATAAAAATTGATGTCTAGAAGTTATATTGACAATTCTAGTAATTAATTAGATAAATGAGCAATTAATTGCTATTAATTCTCATGATTATAACTATTGATTCACATGATTGAACTATTGATTCACATTATTTACTATTAGGGGAGGTGGTGAATGTTTGATAATACTTGCAGGACTAAATTAAAAATGAAAAAAAGAGGAAGGTATTATACTCTAATATTTCGAGCCCCAAAACGTGCAATTATCGAAACTATATTTTCCTATAAATAGAAGCTCATTCTTCCTTCATTTCTCATCAATTCACTAAAGCTTTAAGAGCGATTATTATAGAGAGAAATTATAGAGAGAAAGAAGAAGAGAAGTTTGCTACCTCACTATTCAATTATCCAGTTTCTTCTAAGGTAAGGGTTATTATTCTTTCGTATTCATGAAGAGCGTTATTTTCTTTCAATACTCTTAAGGGTTGTTATTCCATTCTTTATTATTATGTTGGAATAACATGTTTATGCGAAGTACCACATACATGGTGAAAATTTTCTGTTATTCCATTCTTTATTATTCTGTTGGAATAACCTGTCTGTGCGATCTATCGCATGCCTGGCGAATTCTGTTGTTATTCCATTCTTTATTATTCTGTTGGAATATCCTGTCTATGCAAATTACACATGACCTGGTTCCATTCTTTATTATTCTGTTGGAATAACCTATATATGCGGTCTATCGCATGCTTGTTGAATTCTGTTGTTATTCCATTCTTTATTATTATGTTGGAATATCCTGTCTGTACGGATTACGCATGCCTTGGGTCCATTCTTTATTATTCGGTTGGGAATAACCTGTCTGTGCGGTCTATCGCATGCCTGGTGAATTCTTCTATTATTCTATTCTTTATTATTCTGTTAGAATATCTAGTCTGTGTGGATAATACATGCATGGTGAATGATACTTCGTATTCATTCCTTATTAAATTGTGGAAATGATCTGTCTACGTGGATTAGCGCTTGGCAGGCGAAAATCCATTTGCAGTTTCATATATTCTATTATACCCAGTTGGTTAAAGTTTTGACTTCTATACTCCATGAAATTAGTAGAATATCCTGGATATTTGTGCTTCATCCAGTATCTTTTCATGGAAATATTCTTCTGAGCATTCTTGAATTTTACTCCACAAAGCAGTATTATGTTGACAATTTGGATGTAATATTTCAGGATAAATTAACTTATAAATCTTTAAAATTTATTCTTGAACTTGTTTTATTGAATTATTATGTCATTGTCATCATCCTCATGCTTATATTGTGATGAAAGTCATCTTTGGCTTACGTGCATAGATGGACTTGGTATGATTATGACCAGGGATCATTCGGTATAATCATGACCTGTAATGTTATAAATGATGTGGTAAAAGTCCTCAGTGGCCTGTAGTGCATTGATGGACAGTTTTTTGGTATGATTATGACCAGGGATTATTCGTTAGTCATGACCATTGATGATTTAATGAATATCATTGGCATGAAGTGCAGGGATGACTCAATGACGTGGTTTATTTATTAAGTTGAGTCTCAGCGATAAAAAATTGATGAAAACATTTTAAATCATAGAAGATAGTAGATATCAAGCTCTACTTGACTCTTCTAATAGATTACTTTTTCCGCTGCAGTTAAACTTGATGTCTATTATATTTTATCAGTTTAACATTGTTGAAGGCTAATTATAATTTATTCGGTATTATCTTAGTCATAATATATCTTACTGGGCTAGTTGAGCTCACCCTTTTTCTTTCATTGTTCTCTTCAGGAAATGAGAACGTAGCCGAGACTAGTCGAAGAACGAAGTGATGGTCCGAGATGGTGTTATAGTACTCCTCACTATTCTATAAAATAGTGTGACAATAAATATAATGAGGACTCTATTTGAGAGTGTATATTGTCTAGAAGGCAATACTCCTGTTTAAACTCCCAGCTATGTTTTGTCGTATATTACACGATGTTTGAATAATTAAGTTTGTATTTATATTCTGTACCATGTATTTGGCGACTCATGATGGGTGATGTATACCTATGTTTGGGACGTCACAAAGTGCCCAAGGAATGCAACTTCCTCAAGCCAGAACTCACATTTCTTCAACTTGGCATATAGCTTATTTTCACGAAGCTTTTGGAGTATCAGCCTCAAGTGTTGCTCATGGTCTTCACTGGTTTTGGAGTATATGAGGATGTCATCAATGAAGATGACCACAATGTGATCCAAATATTCCTTGAATACTCGGTTCATCATGTTCATGAAGGCAGCAGGAGCATTAATCAATCCAAAAGACATGACTACGAATTCATAATGCCCATACCGAGTTCTGAAAGAAGTCTTTGGAATGTCATCAGTTTTAATCTTCAACTGATGATATCCAGAACGAAGATCAATCTTTGAAAATAATTTGGCTCCTTGCAACTGGTCAAATAGGTCATCAATACGAGGCAACGGTTACCTATTTTTTATGGTGACATGATTCAACTCCCGATAATCAATACAAAGTCGCATACTTCCATCTTTCTTCTTCACGAATAGAACAGGAGCACCCCAAGGAGACATACTAGGACGAATGAAACCGATGTCTAACAATTCTTGTAGTTAGGTTTTTAACTCCCTGAAGTTCAATAGGAGCCATTCGATATGGGGCTTTGGAAATGGGTTTTGTACCGGATTCAAGGTCGATACAAAATTTAATTTCACGCTCTGGGGGTAGGCCAGAAAGTTCTTCTGGGAATACTTCAGGAAATTTATTAACAATAGAAATATCATTCAAATTTGACGTATTTTTATTTAAATCCGTGACATGGGCTAAGAAAGCTTGACATCCGTTTTTCAATAAACGAATAGATTTATGGCTTGATATGACAGTGATTGATTTTAGTGGTTTGGTTGATTGAATTTACATAATAGGTTGGTTAGGAGTATGAAAGCTAACAACCTTACGAAAATAATCGATTTTAGCATAATGAGTAGTTAACCAATCAATCCCTAAAATCACATCAAATGAAAGTATTTTCAAAGAAATAAGATCTATAGGTAACGTTTGATTCCCGATTTGAATCAAACAAGACTTATAAACCGTGGATGTAATGAAGGTTTCTCGCAACAGAGTTTTAATAGATATGCCAAAGTCTAATTTCTCCGAAGTCAAATTTAAACGTTGAGCGCAAGTAGGAGAAATGAAAGAATGAGTAGAACCGGTATCAAATAAAGTATAAACTTCACTAGAGTTTATGATTAGCTTACCCGTGATTACCTCATTCGGATTCCTCGTTTTTTGGGAGGTTACGACAAACGCTCTCCCTTGAACTACCGGTTTTGTCTTGTCTGAGACACCCTTTGATGCATCTATTCCAGCTGTACTTGACTTTGGTGCATGACAAAAGCGGGCTAGGTGGCCTTCTTTTCTATAATTATAACACACGTTGGACTACATCGTGCAGTTTGGACTTATGTGTCCTTCCCTTCCATATTTATAACATACGACCGGTGGTCGTTCTCATTCCTTAACAATAGGTGCTGGTGATGACGTCTTTCCATCATTATTGAATCTCATCTTCTTGAAATATTCACTCTTATTATCATGGCCATGATTACCACCGAAGTGATTACCATTTCTGGCATGTTGATTCCCTCCACATTTGTTGTCACCGCTTCGATGACTGCTACCACTGGTATTATCGATTTGCTGGCTGCTCTCTCTTGGTTGGGTTAACTCATTATCGCGCTCTAATAACTGAGTCCTATTCACAACATCTGAATACAAACACAGTTTATGAGAGATAAGGTATTGATGTATCTCAGGTTTCAAACCTCGTAGAAACATCCGCGTCATTCTCTCCTCATTATCAACCAAGTAGGACGCAAAACGAGACAACTCGGCAAACTTAGCTTCGTATTATGCCACAGTCATATTATTTTGCTCAAGCTTGATGAACTCTACCTCCTTCATGTGACGAATACTTTCAGGAAAGTACTTGTCATTGAACAGTTCTTGGAAATTCTCCCAAGACATCTTTAGTGTGGCAGGTTGAGTACGCTTTATAGATTCCCACCAGTAATCTGCCTCTGCTCGCAACATGAAGGTGGAAAAAGGAACCTTTTGCTCCTCGAAGCATCCCAAGATATCAAATATCTTGTTGATCTGCTTTATCCACGTCTATGCCTTAAGTGATTTTGGCTCTCCAAAAAACTCCGGTGGTCCCAGCTCCTTGAACTGCTTAGCGGTGACCGTCCGAAAGTTATCAGTGTATCCACCTGCACTTTGGACAGGAGCCGCCTTCGCCTGATGTTGCATGAATTGTATAAAACCTCTGAACATCCCATCATTCATCATTTGATCGTTGTTGTTTACCTAAGGATTATTGTCTTCATGTTGCACATTATCCTGGGTATTAATCTATGGTGACTCAACGGTCTCATGCGCTTCATTGCTTATCTCAACATTTTCGGATGCCATTTTCAAATACTGCCACAAAACAAGGGTTAATTATCATATCACATATTATCCTTATACTCTGACCGACCAATTAAATACCAAATAAACTTAGGTAGGTCATACTAGCGAAGGAATTCTCCGTCTCTCCCCTCCTAGTTCTTGTCTCACATCTCAGACAGGGATCATATCCCTAAGCTTTGATACCAACTGTGACGCCCCCAACATAGGTATACATTGTGAGACCCCAAATTTTATGAAATAAAAGTATTAAATTTTCTTATAATTATTATATTTAGTAAATGGTTAAATTGATAAAAGGTTAAAGTTAAGGGTGATATGTGAAAATTTTGTAAAGTATGCAAGTTGTTATAAAATATTCGTTTGGTCGGGGAATATTTGTTTTGTCGGGAATATCCCTGCGACGACACAATAATTGGTGGACCCCACAATGGAAGTATTGTCGTAGTAAAAAAATGACAGAATTATCTTTTTATGAAAATAACGGCGAAAGTATTACTGTAAAAACTGTTGAACTACCCGATAGTAAAAGTACAGTAATACACGTGGTTGCATAGTAGCACACAGTATTGATTATTGATGCTTACGTAAGAAGTCACTCAGTTATACTCAATTATTACTACAGTAATTGCTGCATCATATCTCTCATATTATTGATTCAATTATAGTCACAGTATCATCTGCATTATTTATATTATTAAATCAATAATTGAGACGACAAAGTTATTCATATTATTATTTTCAATATTGAAAATGTCTAAAAGTTCTGTCAGAGAGAGGTTTGGTCACCTAATTGCGCGCCAATAAGGAGAAATCCTTATCGGAAAGCCCCCTCTTTTTTGGGAACGACCTGGTTGTTAAATATTGTGAGTTATAATATTAATGATGAATAAGTTCGTGTTGATTAAAGATGAAATTGATTGTTTCATTGTGTTGGGATTATTAGTGTTAGTGGAAATCGACATCTATTTCGATAATAATTGATGTCTGGAAGTTATATTGACCAATCGGGTAATTAATCGAATAAATTAGCAATTAATTACTATTAATTCACATAATTATAACTATTTGTTCACGTATGTATACTATTGATTCACATTCATGCACTATTAGGGGAGGTGGTGCAAGATTGATAATACTTGCATGACTAAGTTAAAAATGGAGGTATAGTTGAAGGTACTATACTATAATTAATTTTTTCACATGTTTAGAACTATTGAGTCATATGATTTACTATTGATTCACATGATTTACTATTAGAGTAGGTGGTGCAAGTTTGATAATACTTGCATGACTAAATTAAAAATGAATTAAAAGATGAAGGTATTATACTGTAATATTTCAAGCCCCAAAACGTGTAATTATGGAAACTATATTTTCCTATAAATAGAAGCTCATTCCTTCATTATTTTTTCACCAATTCACTAAGTCTCACAAGAGCAATTATTATAGACAAATTATAGAGAGAAAAGCTATAAAGAGAAAGAAGAAGCGAAGTCTGCTACTTCACTATTCCAGTATCCAGTCTTCTGCTGAGGTAAGGGATATTATTATTATAGTAAGGGGTATTATTCTTTCGTATTCATGAAAAGAGTTATTTTCTTTCAATACTCGTAAGGGTTGTTATTCCATTCTTTATTATTATGTTGGAATAACCTGTCTATGCGAAGTACCGCATACATGGTGAAATTCTTATGTTATTCCATTCTTTATTATTCTGTTGGAATAACTTGTCTGTGCGGCTTATCACATGCCTGGTAAATTCTGTTGTTATTCCATTCATTATTATTCTGTTGGAATATCCTGTCTGTGCGGATTATTATGACCTGGTTCTATTCTTTATTATGCTGTTAGAATATCCTGTCTGTGCGTATTACGCATGACCTGGTTCCATTCTTTATTATTCTATTTGGAATAACCTGTCTGTGCGGTCTATCGCATGCATGGTGAATTCTTCTGTTATTACATTCTTTATTTTTCTGTTGGAATAACCTGTCTATGTGGATTACCGCATGCATGGTGAATGATCATTTGTATTCATTCCTTATTAAATTATGGAAATGATCTATCTACGTGGATTACCGCATGACGGGTGAAAATCTATTTGCAGTTTCGTATAATCTATTATACTCGTATGAGATATCATTTCTTTTGTACTCGTCATGGAATATCACTTTCTTTGGTATTTTTTCACGAGTTACTATTCACTCAGTTATTATTCACTCTAGTATTATTCACTCGGGTATTCGGGGCACTTTTCGTGTCGGAGTACTATTCACCCAAATTACTATTTACCTGAATATTATTCACTCGGGTATTTGGGGTACTTTTCATGTCGGGGTACTATTCACAAAGTACTATTCCCGAAGTACTATTCATAGGGTACTATTGCGGGGTACTATTTACCTAAAAAATATATTCCTTTTCTGTCCAAATTATTTTTGGTACATGAATATTATTATTGAATTTTACTCCACAAAACAGTATCATGTTGACAATTTGGATATTTTTAAATACTGGATAAATTTAAAGTCTTTAATATTTATCCTTGATTTCGTTTGATTAATGCTTATATCATTGTCATCATGCTCATGCTTATATTATGATGAAAGACATCTTTGGCTTACGTGCAAAGATGAACTGTTGATTATTAGTTTTACAGTTGTATATCTTTGGCTTACGTGCAAAGATGGACTGTTGATTATTGATTTTATAGTTGCATATCTTTAGCTTACGTGCAAAGATGAACTATTGATTGATGAGTATCTTTGGCTTATGTGCATAGATGAACTTTTTATTGGTATGATTATGACCAGGGATCATTCGGTATAATCATGACCGAAATGTTATAGATGATGTGGTAAAAGTCCTCATTGGCCCGTAGTGCATTGATGGATAATTATTGGTATGATTATAACCAGGGAATATTCGGTATAATCATGACCATTGATGATTACATGAATATCCTTGACCGTAGTGCAGAGATGATTCGATGATGTAGATTATTTATTAAGCCGAGTCTCAGTGATAAAATATTGATTATACACTTTTAATCCATAAAAGATAGTAGATATCACGCTCAACTTGACTCTTCTAAAATACAGTTGTATGTCTTTGGCCTGTAGTGCAAAGATGAATTGTTAATGAATATCTTTGGCCGTAGT
The DNA here is from genome assembly GCA_020205505.1 of Panax japonicus. Taxonomy (NCBI): domain Eukaryota; kingdom Viridiplantae; phylum Streptophyta; class Magnoliopsida; order Apiales; family Araliaceae; genus Panax; species Panax japonicus. Next base: position 32,914,359 of record CM035093.1, on the reverse strand, counting down.
GCAAAGATGAATTTATTAATATGATTATGAGCAGAAATTATGATTTGGTATAACCATGATTTTTGATGTTTCAGGTGAAGATAGGTGATGAAAATTATCTTCGTCCTGAGTGCGAAGAGGAATTTAGAATCACAATTATGATTATGAGTTGTTCATTTGATTGTGGACAAGAATTGTTGATTGATGTTACAGGGATAAAACATTATTGGTGGACTTTTAATATAGAGAAGATAATAGACCTGATGTTCTATTTGACTCTTCTAATGGATTGTTCGTTCCGCTGCAACTATGGTTGAAAAGTTTTATCATCTATTATATGTTCTAAATCTCTGATTTATTACTGATGAAGGCTATTAATGATGTAAATTATCTTTAGTCATGATATTCTTTACTGGGCTAGTTGTGCTCACCCTTTTTGCTTCACAATTCCTTTCAGGTAATAAGAGTGTTGTCGGGTCGAGCAGGGGTAACAGGAGAATAGAACGGTGGTCTATAGCTGTTGAGGTTCTCCCTAAATAGTATAGAAATAATTTTATTGAGAACTTTATATAAGTGTGTCGTATTGTATACGTCATTTGATATTTAATTTTGGTGAACCGAATAGGGTGAGGTGAACCCAACTTTGGAAGGGTGTTTTGCCACTATCACATAAGATGTCTAATGACATACAACCTCGTGTTATCATAAGACAGGGTTGTGCACATCCACTTGCTGAGTATATCTACGAGCACTACCTATATGATCTTGGAGTTTGGTTGAAATATAATTTTCAATTGCAAATAGTGGAGATAGTTATATGTCAAGAGAAGACTCACCATTGGAAAGAACATGATAGAAATCTTCTCATTTTTCTTTGGGGTCTATTGGGTCAACCAAGGATAATTCTGTGGACATATGATATCTATCATAACCTAGACGCATGGCCTCCCATGTAAGAAGGTTTTCTTAAGTACTTCCCAAATATTTTAATTTCTAAAATAGTTTTTGATTGTACTTTTATGTAAAGTACCTTTGTAAGGTTGTGGTCGAGGCACCATGAGAGTTACATACATTTGTATTAAAACTCACAGTTTAACCGTGGTTGTATTCTGCATGACAGTTCAACAGTTGTATAAATAAAGTTTGTATTTGATTTTTATAGTATGATATCTGGCGACTCAAGATGGGTAATGTATACCTGTTTTGGGGGCGTCACATACATCACCCATCTTGAGTTTCCAAATACATGGTACAAAATATAAATACAAACTTAATTATACAAACGTCGTGTAATATACGACAAAACATAGCTGAGAGTTTAAACAAGAATATTGCCTTCTAGACAATATATACTCTCAAATAGAGTTCTTATTACATTTATTGTCACACTATTTTATAGAATAATGAGGACTACTATAACACTATCTCGGACCATCACTCCGTTCCCCGACTAGTCCCGGCCACGTTCTCATTTCCTGAAGAAAACAATGAAAGCAAAAGGGTGAGCTCAACTAGCCCAGTAAAATATATTATGACTAAGATAATGCAGGATAAATTATCATTAGCCTTCAACAATGTTAAACTGATAAAATACAATAGACATTAAGTTTAACTGCAGTGAAAAAACAATCCATTAGAAGAGTCAAATAGAGCATGATATCTACTATCTTCTATGATTTAAAATATTTTCATTAATTTTTTTATCGCTGAGACTCAGCTTAATAAATAAACTACATCATCGAGTCATCCCTGCACTACGGGCCAAGGATATTAATTATATCATCAATGGTCATGACTATACCGAATAATCCCTGGTCATAATCATACCAAAAACTGTCCATCAATGCACTACAGGCCACTGAGGAATTTTTCCACATCATTTATAACATTGCATGTCATGATTATACCGAATAATCCCTAATCATCATCATACCAAGTCCATCTATACACGTAAGTCAAAGATGACTTTCATCACAATATAAGTATGAGGATGATGACAATGACATAATAATTCAATAAAACAAGTTCAAGAATAAATTTTAAAGATTTATAAGTTAATTTATCCTGAAATCAATTACGTCCAAATTGTCAACATGATACTGTTTTGTGGAGTAAAATTCAAGAATGCTTAGAAGAATATTTTCATGAAAAGATACTGGATGAAGCGCAACTATCCAGGATATTCTATTAATTTCATGGAGTATAGAAGTCAAAACTTTAACCAACTGAGTATAATAGAATATATGAAACTGCAAATGTATTTTCGCCCACCAAGCGGTAATCCACTTAGTCAGATCATTTCCATAATCTAATAAAGAATACGAAGGATCATTCACCATACATGTGGTAATCCACATAGACAGGCTATTCCAACAGAATAATAAAGAATGGAATAACAGAAAAATTCACCAGGCATGCGATAGACCGCACAGACAGGTTATTCCCAACCGAATAATAAGGAATGGAACCAGGTCATACGTAATCTGCATAGACAAGATATTTCAACAGAATAATAAAGAATGAAATAACAACAGAATTCACCAAACATGTGATAGACCGCACAGACAGGTTATTCCAACAGAATAATAAAGAATGGAACCAGATCATGCGTAATCCACATAGACATGATATTCTAACAGAATAATAAAGCATGGAATAACAACAGAATTCACCAGGCATGCGATAGACCGCACAGACAGGTTATTCCAACATAATAATAAAGAATGGAATAACAGAAAAATTTCACCATGTATGCAGTACTTCGCATAGACAGGTTATTCCAACATAATAATAAAGAATGGAATAACAACCCTTACGAGTATTGAAAGAAAATAAATCTCTTCATGAATACGAAAGAATAATACCCCTTACCTTAGAAGAAGACTGGATACTGGAATAGTGAAGTAGCAAACTTCTCTTCTTCTTTCTCTCTATAATTTTTCTTTATAAAAATTGCTCTATAGCTTTAGTGAATTGGTGAGAAATGAAGGAAGAATGAGCTTCTATTTATAGGAAAATATAATTTCAATAATTGCACGTTTTGGGGCATAAAATATTACAATATAATACCTTCCTCTTTTTCTTCATATTTAATTTAGTCCTGCAAGTATTATCAAACTTTCACCACCTCCCCTAATAGTAAATAATATGAATCAATAGTTCAATTATGTGAATCACTAGTTATAATCATGTGAAAATACGAATTACAGTATAGCACCTCCATCTATACCTCTATTTTTAACTTAGTCATGCAAGTATTATCAATCTTGCACCAACTCCCCTAATAGTACAAGAATGTGAATCAATAGTACACACATGTGAACAAATAGTTATAATCATGTGAATTAATAGCAATTAATTTCTCATTTATCCAATTAATTACCCGACTGGTCAGTATAACTTCCAGACATCAATTAATATCGAAATAAATGTCGATTTCCACTAACACTAATAATTCTAACACAATGAAACTATCAATTTCATCTTTAATCAACACGAACTTATTCATCATTAATATTATAACTCACAATATTTAACAACTAGGTCATTTCCAGTAAAGAGAGGGCTTTTCGATAAGGATTTCTCCTTATTGGTGCGCAATTAGATGACCAAACATCTCCTTGACAGAACTTCTAGATATTGTAAATATTGTAATTTAATAATATGAATAACTTTGTCGTCTTAATTATTGGTTTAATAATATAACATATTATGCAGATGATAATGTGACAATAATTGAATCAATAATATGAGAGATATGATGCAACAATTACTGTAGCAATAATTGAATATAACTGAGTGACTTCTCACGTAAGCATCAATAATCAATACCGTGTGCTACTATGCAACCACGCGTATTACTGTACTTTTACTATCTGGTAGTTCAACAGTTTAACGATAAAACTTCCGCCGTTATTTTTATAAAAAGATAATTATGTCGTTTTCTAACTACGACAATACTTCCATTGTGGGGTCCACCAATGATTGTGCCGTCGTACGAATATTCCTTGTTAAAATGAATATTCCCCTACCAATCGAATATTATATAACCACTTGTTTACTTTGCAAAATTTGTAAATATTACCCACAACTATAAGATTATATTATATCCACACCATAATATATTTCGAGAGAAATTAATCTTTATTCATAAAAGTTGGGGTCTTACAGATGGACTGTTGATAGGTAAGATTATGACCAGGGATCATTCAGTATAATCATGACCCGTAATGTTACAAATAATGCGGTAAAAGTCCTCATTGACCCGTAGTGCATTGATGGACAGTTGTTGGTATAATTATGACCAGGGATTATTCGGTATAGTCATGACCATTGATGATTACATGAATATCCTAGGCCCGTAGTGCAGGGATGATTCGATGATGTGGTTTATTTATTAAGCTGAGTCTCAGCGATAAAGTTGATGAAAAACTTTTTAAATCATAGAAGATAGTAGATATCATGCTCTACTTGACTCTTCTAATGGATTGCTTGTTTCGCTGAAGTTAAACTTGTTGTCTATTATATTCTATTAGTTTAACACTGTTGAAGGCTAATGATAATTTATTCTGCATTATCTTAGTCATAATATTTCTTACTGGGCTAGTTGAGCTCATCCTTTTCTTTCACTGTTCTCTTCAGGAAATGAGAATATAGCTGGAACTAATCGGAGAACGGATTGACGGTCGAGATGGTTGTTTTAGTAATCCTCACTATTCTGTGAAATAGTGTGATAATAATTGTAATGAGGACTCGATTGAGAGTGGATATTGTCTAGAAGACAATACTCTTGTTTAAACTCTCAGCTATGTTTTGTCGTATATTACCCGACAGTTGTATAATTAAGTTTGTATTTGATTTATGTACCATGTATTTGGAGACTCAGAATGGGTGATGTATACCTATTTTGGGGGCGTCACACTTATTCACTTGAATGTCTTACTCGTATATACATAAATGAGATTGTAAGACTGCATGGTATGTCAGTATCCATAGTTTCTGATCGAGACCCAAGATTCACTTCATGATTTTGGGCCAGTTTACGGAAAGGACGGGCATTCGGAGATGACTATTCAAACTCTTGAAGATCTATTAAGACTATGTGTCCTTGACTTCAAAGGAAGTTGGGACAAGTTCTTGCCATTGGTGGAATTCTCCTACAATAACAGTTATCAAGCAAGTATAGGCATAGCTCCATTTGAGGCGTTGTATGGACTAAAGTGTCTTTCTCTAGTATGCTGGGATGAGGTAGGTGAAGCAACGTTGTTGGGATCAGAATTGGTACGCATGATTACGAAAAAGATTCAAATGATCCGGCAACGTATAAAGACCTCACAAGATCAACAAAAGAGTTATGTTGATCTTCATCGAAAGGACGTGGATCATGTGGTGTTACGTGTTGCTCCATGGAAAGGAGTTACAAGATTTGGAAAGAGAGGAAAGTTGAATCCTCGATTCATTGGGCCATTCAAAATTCTCGATCGAGTAGGAACTGTGGCCTATAGACTCGCCTTACCGCCAAGTATGTCTCGTGTTCATAACATTTTTAATATAGTTATGTTACGTAAATATGTGGAAGACCCGAACCACATTATTGAGTTAGAAACAGACGAGATAGCGGAAGATTTAATGTATGAAGAGGTACCTGTTAAAATCTTGGATAAGAAGGAACAAATTCTACGCTCCAAGGTTATACCTCAAGTCAAAGTTTTGTGGAGAAACCACAATGTTGAGGAAACGATCTGGGAGTTAGAATCTGAAATGAAATCAAGGTATCCTCACATCTTCGAAATATCAGGTACGCACCCCAATTTCGAGGACGAAATTTCATAAGAAGGGGAGGTTGTAAGACCCCAACTTTTATGAATAAATATTAATTTTTCTCGAAATATATTTTTGAATATTATGGTGTGGATTTGATATAATGTTATAGTTGTGGTTAATATTTATATATTTTGTAAAGTAAGAAAGTTGTCATAAAATATTCGATTGGTTGGGGAATATTCATTTTATCAAGGAATGATCAGGTTGTTAATATTGTGAGCTTATAATATTTATTGTGAATAATTATTATGTGGTGGATATTGGTTCAATTTTGATATAAATGAAAGAATTTAGCATGAAATATTTGTTAAAAGTTTGACAATTATTTTCTTCGATAAAATATTTATTTAAATAAATTATTATAAGATATAATAATTGTTTAAATAATAATAATATTATAACATATATATATATATATAAGCACATGAATTTTTTAAAGGTATGTGGAGGTGAAAAGCTTGGTGTATTTCTTTGTTTTTCAAACTCGGTGTACTGCATGTTATTTCAAAACCATGTGCTGGAATGTGACTTATTTTCTTCCATGGGACCACTTGATTGGTGAAAAATCCTTCCTGCAATTCATTTTTCAAAAGGTAGACCCTCACCTATATGAACATATGAGAAAGTTAGGCAAGTTAGGCAGAGAAAGAAGAAAAAAATTAGGTAGGGTGTTTACTTTCTCCTCTGAGGTTGCACTATAAAAAGGAGGTTACCCCTTCTTCCTAAACACACTATCACAATATCAGAAATTCTTATTCTATAGTATTGTGAGTATTTCTCTTGAGTATAAGGATACTTTGAGTGTAACTTTTTGTGCAAGATTTTCTCAGGATAATATCCGATATTCTATTCAAATCTAGTTTCTACTAAGGTAAAGGATATTATTTTATTTTAATATTCATAAGAAATATTATTTTCTTTCATACTCCATATTATGTAAGGGATATTTTTTCATTTCATATTCCTAAATTTAAATTTACTTTGGTAAGTATTGCTTCTATAATTCCTGAAATGATTAAGAATTTCTTAAGTTTTGCGCTTCATCTAATATCATTTCACTGGAATATTGGTTTGAACATTGTTATTAAATTTTGATTTCATCATGTTGGGTTACTATTCTTGGGCACTATTCATATGGTACTATTCATACGAAATTATTTATACGGTACTATTTATATGGTACTATTCATGAGTACTGTTCACAAAAGAATTTAATTTTCTTTTCTGTCCAAATTATTTTTGATACATGAATATCATTCTTGAATTTGACTTCACAAATATTTATCAGGTTGACAATTTGGATATTTTTGAACTCTGAATAAATTGAATTATAAATATCTAATATTTATCTTTTATCTCACTTGATTGAATCTTTATATCATTGTCATCATCCTCAAGCTTATATTGTGTTGAAAGTCATCTTTTGGCCCGTAGTGCAAAGATGGACTATTGATTGGTATGATTATGACCATGAATTGTGTATTGGTATAATCATAACCTTTAATGTTACATATAAGGTTTGTGGTGAAAGGTCTCTTTGGCCTGTAGTGCATAAATGGACAGGTGTTTGACATGATCATGACCACTAGTGATACTAACGAATATCCTTGGCCCGTAGTGCATGGATAATTCGTTTGTGACGCCCCCAAAATAGGTATACACAACCCATTATGAGTCGCCAAATACATGATACATAATTTAAATACAAACTTCATTTATACAATACGAAAAAACGTAGATGAGAGTTTTAACACGAATATTGTCTCGTAGCCAATATCTAAACTTAAATGGAGTCTTCATTATATTTATTATCACACTATTTCATAGAATAGTGAGGACTACTATAGCCACCATCTTGGACTATCACTCTATTCCCCGACTAGTCCCAACTATATTCTCATTTCTTGAAGAGAACAATGAAAATAAAGGGTGAGCTCAACTAGCCCAGTAAAGAATATTAAGACTAAGATAGTGCAGAATAAATTATCGTTAGCCTTCAACAGTGTTAAACTGATAGAATAAAATAGACAACATGTTTAACTGCAACAAAACAAATAATTCATTAGAAGAGTTAAGTAGAGCATGATATCTACTATCTTCTATGATTTAAAAGTTCATTATCAATATTTTATCGCTATAACACAACTCAATAAATAATCCACAATACTTAATTATCCATGCACTACGGGCCAATGATATTCGTTAGTATCACATCCATGAATTATCCATGCACTACGGAACAAAGATATTCATTATTATCAAATTCATGAATTATCCATGCACTATGAGCCAAGGATATTCGTTAGTATCACCAGTGGTCATGATCACACCAACAATTATCCATAATGAACTACGAGCCAATAAAGACTTTTACCATATCATTTATAACATTACAGGTCATGATTATACCGATACATAATTTCTGATCATAATCATACCAATCAACAGTCCATCTATGCACTACGGGACAAAGATAACTTTCATCACAATGTAAGCATGAGGATGATAAAAATGATATAAGAATTCAATTAAGTGAAAGCAAGGATAAATTTTAAAGATTTATAGTTTACTTTATGCATAGTTCAAGAATGTCCAAATTGTCAACATAATAACTATTTTGTGGAGTAAAATTCAAGAATAATATTGTATCAAAAATAATTTGGACAGAAAAGAAATTAATTTTTGTCATGAATAGTATCCCGAGTGAATAGTATCCCGTGAATAGTACTTCAAGAATAGTACTCCGTGAATAGTACTCTGACATGAAAAGATTAAAAATTAACAAGAATGTTCAGAATAATATTTTTGTAAAAAGATACTAGATGAAGCACAAATTTTAAGGAGTATAGAAGCAATACTTATCAACATAAGTGTAGAATTAGGAATATGAAACGAAATAATATTTCTTACATACTATAGAGTATGGAAGATAATATTATTTCTTACGAATACTAAACAAAATAATATCCCTTACCTTAAAAGGAGAGTATTTCTGATTATTATGGCGAGGATATTCTTAAAGAAAACTTATATTGTTTTCTACACTCAAAACTTCCTGAAACTCTAAAGAAATACGCTCAATATTATAAAAGAAGAATTCTCTGATTCTGATGTGATTTTCAATTCTAAACTAAGCATCCTATTTATAGGAGAACGACAGGATACTATTTGAATTAAAAAATCACGGGTGAACAGTAATTGAAAATTCACGGGAGACGTTCGGCTGAAACTTTTAAAAAAAATGATTTTATTATGCTGCACTATGCACACACTATGCAATACTATATATGCAATACTATGCATAATAAAATATAATATATTTTATTTTATATAAAAACAAAACTTGTAATATATATATATAAGTAATAAGAAAAATTGAGATAACTTTCTCCCAACGATTTTGAAAAATTAGTAAGTGGAGGTTCATATAATAAGCCAAACTTACAACAAAAACTTCATAAAAACCCCTCTATTTATCTCAATTCACTTGGCTTCACTAAACACATTTTTAATAATATTTATTCATCATTTATAACTCACAATATTAACAACAAGATCATTCCCAAGAAAGAGGGAATTTTCCGATAATGATTTCTCCTATTAGGTGACCAAATCTTTTTTTTCGATAGAACTTTCTAGACATTGTCAATAATATAAATAATAATATAAATAATTTTTTTGTCTCAATTAGTGATTTAATAATATAAAATATTGTGACAATAATTGAATCAATAATGTGAGATACTATGCAGCAATTACTATGACAATAATTACATAAAACTGAGTGACTTCTCACGTAAGCATCAATAATCAAAAATATTGTACAACACGGTGTGCTACTATGCAACCACGCGTATTAATATACTTTTATCATCGGGTATTTCAACAGTTTAACAATAAAAATTTTGCCGTTATTTTTATAAAAAATTATTTCTGTCGTTTTCTAACTCCGATAATAATTTCGTTGTAGGGTCCACCAATGATTGTGCCATCGTACGAATATTCCCTGATAAAACGAATATTTCCCGATCAAACGAATATTTTATGACAACTTGCTTACTTTGCAAAATTTATAAATATTACCCACAACTATAACATTATATCAAATCCACACCTTATTATTCAAAAATAATATTTAGAGAAAATTTAATCTTTATTCATAAAAGTTGAGGCCTTACATCGTTGATTTGAAATATTTATTGAATGGTGTTACGGGGATAAAATATTGATGATAAACTTTTAAATCATAGAAGATAGTAGATATCATACTCTACTTGAGTCTTCTAATATATTGTTGTTTCCACTGCAGTTGTGATCTAAAACTTGTCGTCTATTGTATTCTATCAAAAAAATTTCCTGTTGAGTATTAAGGATAATTTGTTTTACATTATTTTAATCATAATATTCTTTACTGGGATAGTTGAGCTCACCCTTTTCTTTTTGGTTCCGTTGTTCTTTTTAGGAGGCGAGGATATAGCTATGACTAATCAGGGAGTGAAGTGATGATTCAAGATGGTTATTATAGCAGTCCTCACTATTTTGTAAAATAGGTAACAATAATTATAATGAGGGCTTTATTTGAGTTGAATATTGTCTACGAGACAATATTTGTATTAAAATTCACAGCGTATGTGTTGTCGTATTTTGCACGATAATTGTATTAATGAAGTTTGTATTTAATTTCTGTACAATGTATTTGGTGACTCAGAATGAGTTGTGTGGACCTATTTTCGGGGCGTCATAATATATATATATATATATATATATATATATATATATATATATATATATATATATATATATATATTACATAAGGGTAATAATCCGTAACATGTATTTGCTATGAATCTTTATACTATTGAAAACAAGAAAGAATTAACCGTCAGAAGCTACGAATAGCTAAAAATCGATGTAGCTACGAATAGTAGCGGACAGTAAAAAAACACTTAGCGTTAACAAGTTGAGAACTAGGGTTTATAAACTAAGGGTTAAGATTTATTAATTAGGGTTGAGAGTTTATTAAAGCAGACAAAGTACAAGTTCCGGATACATAATTATAAACCCTAAATCTTGATTAATAAACGCTAAACTTTGATTTATAAACCCTAACCTCTTGTTAGTACACCTTAAACATTTATTGTTATAGTAAAACTAATTCTAATAAGCGTCTAATACTATTAGTAGCGAACGCTAAGTATTTTTTTTGTCGTCCGCTACTAATAATAATGAACGTCAATTTTCAGTTTCTAATCCTAGTCGTTTTTTCTTATTTTCAATTGTACAAATAGTATATCCTATAAATTTCCATAGCAAATACATGTTATAAATTATTTCTTTTTAAAAAAATTATTAACAGACCTTAGTATGCGTTTAAAAAAAATATAGTGAAGGTAGTATTTTTCATTTTATATAAAATTACTAGTTGTGTCCCGTATTTCCGGTATTATATGGATGGTAAGATTTATCCTAAATTTTAGACGACACAAATAATTTATTAGGATGAACGAAAAAATTAAAATCAATTATATTTTGTTAAATAAATAACTTCTGCTGCATATATATACTTTGACCATTTTGACTCAAGTGAGCGCACGCGCACCCTAGCAAAACAACTTGGGATAACTCGCAAGTTGGTACTTGCAATTTGCAACGTGATAACAGCTTGATTAACTTCAGACAAAAATAATTATTTTTTTCAATAATTTAGAAAAGGAAAAATAAACTATCTATATTTCTATTATTTGTCCAAGGAATATTATATTGAAACTTTAGTTAATTTTTCAAAATATAGGCACTCCCTTATACATATTTCGAGGGAATTATGAGTGGTTAATCCTTAAAGATGAGTGAGAAGTATTTTAAGGAATTGTTATTTTATTAGCAATATTGTTAGTCCACTATTCTCAGATAAATAGTATTTCATATTATTTAATTATTATTGATTTTTTAAAATTAATTTAAAATATTTTTAAATTTAAAAATTGATATAATTTTTTTTAATTCAAATCAATACAAATTAGGAATATTATAATTTATATAAAATATATAATTTATTGTAAATTTTATTGTTTCATAAATTTTAATTAATTATCTTAATTTTAAGTTTAAAATGTCTCAAATTAATTTTAAAAATTCAATAATAATCAAATAATTTGGAATAAAAAGAATATTATAATACTTAATTAGTTTTTAAGTCTTATACTCATGTAAGATAGAATTACCTATAATTAATGAAATACTCATCTGTAAAAATAACCTTTCTGTTGTGTTATTTGTTTTTTTTTCTTTGTAGGTTAATATATGCAAGGTGGAAATAAATTTAATTGAATGATATATGTTTGGAAAATGAAAATCGTAAAGTCAAAGATCATTAAAGTGACAAGACTTTATATGTGTGGTAAAGAGTTCATTTAAAATGCTTTCTTTTTCTTATATATAGTACTTTGTTCACATGCATTTCTTGTTCTTTTTATTTTTTTATTTTTATTTTTGGTACGGAAACTGTTGATTGGAAAATAACATCTTTATATATATAAAATATCATATCTCTCTTAAATAATATATATTTATTAAAATTACGTCGTTTTGATAATTTTTTTTAAAATAAATTAATATTAAAAAAGAGTGGTCCAACTTACTTTCTTTTTATTTATAAAAATGTCACTCGCGGCCCTACTTGGTTTTAAAAGAATAATCAAAACGATGTATTTTTAAAAAATATATGCTATTTAAGAGAGGTATGTTATTTAAGATATATGTTTTAAATTCGTTTTGTATATATATATGTGTGTGTGTGTGACTTTCCCAAAATATGTCTACACAACCCATCATAAATCGTCAAATACACGGTACATAATTTAATTACAAATTTTCTATATACAACTATTAACTGTCGTGTAAAGTACGACAAAACATAAGTTGTGAGTTTCAATACAAATATTATCTCGTAGACAATATCCAAACTCAAATAAAATCTTCAATAATTATTATCACATTATTTTATAGAGCAGTGAGGACTACTATAATAACCATCTTGGATCGTCACTCCAATCCCCAAGTAGTCCTAGCTATATTCTCATTTTCTGAAGAAGACAATGAAATAAAAGAGTGAGCTCAACTAGCCTAGTAAAGAATATTATGATTAATATAATGTAGAATAAATTTTCCTTAGTTCTCAACAGGGAAAAATATGTTAGAATAAAATAGAAAACAAGTTTTAGATAAACAACTACAGCGAAAATAGCAATCCATTAGAAGAGTCAAGTAGAGCATGATGTCTACTATCTTTTATGATTTAAAAGTTTATCATCAATATTTTATCCATGTAATACCAATCAAAAATTATTTCCAATCAATGAATTATATACGCGTTACGGGCCAAAGATAATCATTTGTATCACCAGTAGTCATGATCATGTCAAACACATGTCCATCTATGTACTATGGGCCAAAGAGGACTTTCAACACAAACCTATATCTGTAACATTAAAGGTTATGATTGTGACGCCCCCAAAATATGTATTCATCACCCATCTTGAGTCGCCAAATACATGGTACAAAATTCAAATACAACTTAATTATACAAAAGTCGTGTAAAATACGACAAAACATAATCTAAGAGTTTTAATAAGAATATTGTTATCTAGATAATATCCACACACAATGGAGTCCTCATTACAATTATTGTCACATTATTTAACAGAATAGTGAGGACTACTAATGCTATCATCTGGACCGTCACTCCGTTCCCCGACTAGTTCCGGCTACGTTCTCATTTCCTGAAGAGAATAGTGAAAAAAAGGGTGAGCTCAACTAGCCCAGTAAAAAATATTATGACTAAGATAATGTAGAATAAATTATCATTAGTCTTCAATAATGTTAAACTAATAAAATACAATAGACATCAAGTTTAACTGCAGCGGAATAAACAAGCCATTAGAAGAGTTAAGTAGAGCATGATATCTACTATCTTCTATGATTTAAAATATTTTCATCAATTTTTATCGCTGAGACTCAGCTTAATAAATAAACCACATCATTGAATCATTCCTGCACTTTGGGCCAAGGATATTCATTAAATCATCAATGGTCATGACTATACCGAATAATCCCTGATCATAATCATACCAAAAACTATCCATCAATGCACTACAGGCCACTGAGAACTTTTACCACATCATTTATAACATTACAGGTCATAGTTATACCGAATGATCTCTGGTTATAATCATACTAAGTCCATCTATGCACGTAAACCAAAGATGGCTTTCATCTCAATATAAGCATGAAGATGATGACAATTACATAATAATCCAATAAAACAAGTTCAAGTATAAATTTTAAAGATTTATAAGTTAATTTATCTTGAAATCAATAATGTCCAAATTGTCAACATGATACTGCTTTGTAGAGTAAAATTCAAGAATGCTTAAAAGAATATTTTCATGAAAAGATACTGGATGAAGCGCAAATATCCAGGATATTCCACTAATTTCATGGAGTAAAGAAGCCAAAACTTTAACCAATTGAGTATAATAGAATTTATGAAACTGGAAATGGATTTTCGTCCGCCATACGGTAATCCACGTAGACAGATAATTTTCATAATTTAATAAGTAATGAATACAAAGGATCATTCACCATGCATGTGGTAATCCATATAGACAGGTTATTCCAACAGAATAATAAAGAATGGAATAACAGAAGGATTCACCATGCATGTGATAGACCGCACAGACTGATTACTCCCAACAGAATAATAAAGAATGGAACCAGGTCATGCGTAAACCGCACAGACAGGATATTCCAACAGAATAATAAAGAATGGAACCAGGTCATGTGTAAACCGCACAGATAGGATATTCCAACAGAATAATAAAGAATAAAATCAGGTCATGCGTAAACCGCACAGACAGGATATTTTAACATAATAATAAAGAATGGAACCAGGTCATGCGTAAACCGTACAGATATGATATTCCAACATAATAATAAAAAATAGAATAATAATAGAATTCACCAGGCATGCGATAGACCGACAGACATGTTATTCTAACAGAATAATAAAGAATGTAATAACAACAGAATTCAACAGGCATGCGATACTTCGTATAGACAGGTTATTCCAACATAATAATAAAGAATGGAATAACATAAGAATTTCACTATGTATGCGGTACTTCGCATAGACAGGTTATTCCAACATAATAATAAAGAATGGAATAACAACCCTTACGAGTATTGAAAGAAAATATCTCTCTTCATGAATACGAGAAAATAATACCCCTTACCTTAGAAGAAACTGGATATTGGAATAGTGAGGTAGCAAACTTCTCTTCTTCTTTCTCTCTATAATAATTGCTCTAAAGCTTTAGTGAATTGGTGAGAAATGAAGGAAGAATGAGCTTATATTTATAGGAAAATATAGTTTTGATAATTGCACTTTTTGGGGCTCGAAATATTATAGTATAATATCTTCAATTTTTCTTTAATTTTTAATTTAGTCCTGTAACTATTATCAAACTTGCACCACCTCCCCTAATAGTAAATAATGTGAATCAATAGTTCAATCATGTGAATCAATAGTTCAATCATATGAATCAATAGTTATAATCATGTGAAAATATGAATTATAGTTTAGTACCTCCATCTATACCTCCATTTTTAAATTAGTCATGCAAGTATTATCAATCTTGCACCAACTCCCATAATAGTAAAGGAATGTGAATCAATAGTACACACATGTGAATAAATAGTTATAATCATGTGAATTAATAGCAATTAATTACTCATTTATCCGGTTAATTGTCCGATTGGTCAATATAACTTCCAGACATCAATTAATATCGAAATAAATATCGATTTTCACTAACACTAATAATTTCAACACAATGGAACTATCAATTTCATCTTTAATCAACACGAACTTATTCATCATTAATATTATAACTCATAATATTTAACAACCAGGTCGTTCTCAGGAAAGAGGGGGCTTTCCAATAAGGATTTCTCCCTATTGGCGCGCAATTAGGTGACCAAATGTAAGACCCCAAATAATTAATAAATAAAATTTAATTTTCTCTAATTATTATTTTGAATAGTAATGGTTGATTTGATTAATGTAGATAGTTATGGGTAAAATAGGCAAATATTTCAAAATAAGCAAGTGGTTATAAAATTTTCATTATTGTCGGGGAATATTCGTTTGGTCGTGGAATATTCGTACTGTCGGGGAATATTTATACGACGGCGCAGCCATGTGTGGGCCCCATAACAGAAAGCGATTGGATGAAGAAAATGACAAATATACGTTGTTTAAAAATAACGGCGTAGTTGTTATTGTTAATACTGTTAAAATACTCGGTGGTTAAAATACAGTAGCACACGGTATTGCACCAATTATTGATTCTTACGTAAGAAGGCACTACTCAATAATGGTTACAGTAATTACTATTCAGTATTTTATTTTATTGATTCAATAATTGCTGCGTTAATATTTTATATTGCTGTTGTTTCAATAATTGTCATTACACAGTATTTTTCATTATCGAAGCAATAATTCATATTATCTGAATAATATTATTAGATAACATTATTGGAAATGTCTAGAAAGTTCTGTCTAAGGAGAGGTTTGGTCACCTAATTGCGCGCCAGTAAGGAGAGATCCTTATTGGAAAGCCCACTCTTTCTTGGGAATTGTCTGGTTGTCAATATTGTGATTCTATAATATTATTTGTGAATAATTAATTATTGATTCATATGATGAGGAAAATATTGATTTTATGTGGATATAGATGGAGAAAATTTTTAATGTGACAATTGTTGAAAATTGAAATTTTATCTTTTTCTGATAAAATAATTCATTTAAATATATTATTATATTTTAATAATATAATAATGATGATATTTTTACAATGAATGTGTGATATATGAGTATACGAGGAGAAAGAATATTTTTGTTACAATAAATGTTTAAAACATGTTAAACATGTCGGTGGACCCCATTTCTTAACTGAAATTTGATTATAGCCTGTAAAATCGTCCGTTTGTGGATTTTGGTCAATTTTTGTTTGGAATTTGGAAAAATTTTCTTCTGCAAAGTTGTAGATAATGGAATTTCTTATGGAAATTCGCGAGTTTTGAATTTTTCTGATAAAAGAGCTATTTATTATGAATTATTGAAGTTCCGAAGCTCTGAAATAATTGATTTTTGGAAGTTTAAAATATTTAAAATAGGAAAAACATTTTTGATTTGTTTGGTAGAATTATTTGTTGTCAAGCATGGCTGAATTCAGATCATACATTGTGTGCGTAGGAAATTATATATAATATATTATTATTATATTAAATTTTCTACTTTGGTGTTCTAAGCATTTTCCTATAAATAGGGTGCTTAGGTTAGAATTGAAAATCACACCAGAAACTGAAGTTTTCTTTCTCTATATTATCGAGCGTATTCTTGTGAGTATTTTGAGTATACTTTGAGTATTGTTATACGGTGCAAGTTCAAGTCATAGCCTATATCCAGTGTTTCAACTAGAAATACTGTCTTTCGAGGTAAGGGATATTATTTTTTAAAAAAAATGACATTATTTCTTCTAATATCATTATGCCGAAGTATTGATTTGAACTTTTAATCAAATTTGGAACTTTTTGTGTCGGAGTTACTATTCATGTATACGACACTATTCACGTATACGATACTATTCACGAATACGGCATTATTCATCGAAAAATAAAAATTTTCCTTTTCGTCTAAAATATCTATTATGGATACTAGCTTTGATTGTATCCATGTTTTGATCATTCTTGAATTTTACACCACTATGATTATTTTTGAGGTATTTTTGGACATGGATAAAACAAAGTACGAATCCTTAATCCTTAATCCTTGTCATTTTGTTTCACTGGATTCGTTTCTTTAAAAATATTTTTCATCATCCTCAGTCCTAAATGATGATATAATTGAATATCTTTGGCCTGTAGTGCAAAGATGAATGATTTCTGATGAATATCTTTGGCTGCAGTGCAAAGATGAACAGGTGTTTAGATGAACATGACCAACTGATGAATATCTTTGGCCTGTAGTGCAAAGATGATTATTTGATTCCAGATATATATTGATTGATGTTACAGGGATAAAAGATAGACGATGAACTTTTAAATTCATACATAGAAGATAGTAGTTTGCATTCTCTACTTAACTCTTCTAATGAATTATTATTTCCGCTGCGAATATTGATTTAAAACTTGTTGTCTATTGTATTCTATTAGATTTTTTCTTGTTGAGGAGTAACGATAATTTGTTCTATATTATCATAGTCATAATATTATTTACTGGGCTAGTTGAGCTCACCCTTTTCCTTTTTGTTCCATTTTTCTTCTCAGGAGGCGAGAATGTAGCGAGTACGAGTCGGGGTATGGAATGATGGTTATAGAGAGAGTTGTTTAGTAGTCCTCACCATTTTTATAAAATAATGTATCAATAAATATGATGAGGATTTATTTGGGTATAGATATTGTCTAGAAGATAATATTTGTATTCAAACTCACAGTTTACTATTGTAATAATAAAATTGTAGTTGTTTCTGTACCATGTATTGACAACTCAGAATGGGTGATATATACCAATTTTGGGGGCGTCACAGTTGGTATCAAAACTTAAGGATATGATCCCTGGCTGAGATGTGAGACAAGAACTAGGAGGGGAGAGACGGGGAATTCATTCGCTAGTATGACCTACCTAAGTTTATTTGGTATTTAATTGGTCGGACAGAGTATAGGGATAATATGTGATATGTCAATTAACCCTTGTTTTGTGACAATGTTTGAAAATGTCATCTGAAAATGTTGAGATCAGCAATGAAGCACATGAAACCGTTGAGTCACCAACGATCAATACCCAAGATAATGTGCAACAGGAAGACAATAATCCTCAGGTAAATAACAACACCGATCAGATGATGAACGATGGGATGTTCAT
The DNA here is from genome assembly GCA_020205505.1 of Panax japonicus. Taxonomy (NCBI): domain Eukaryota; kingdom Viridiplantae; phylum Streptophyta; class Magnoliopsida; order Apiales; family Araliaceae; genus Panax; species Panax japonicus. The sequence goes on along the minus strand of CM035093.1, from coordinate 32,895,575 downwards.
AGGCTTTATGCAATTCATGCAACATCAGGCGAGAGAGACTCCTGTTCATAATGTAGGTGGAAGCAATGGCAACCCACGGTTGGTCACTGCTAAGCAGTTCAAGAAGCTGGGACCGCCGAAGTTTTTGGGAAATCCAGAACCACTTAAGGCAGAGACGTAGTTAAAGCAGATCACCAAGATATTTGATGTCTTGGGATGCTCCGAGGAGAAAAGGGTTCCCTTTGCCACCTTTATGTTGCGTGAAGAGGCAGATTACTGGTGGGAATCTGTAAAACGTACCCAGCCTGACACACTCAAGATGTCTTGGGAGAAGTTCCAAGAGCTGTTCAACGACAAGTACTTTCCCGAAAGTATTCGTCACATAAAGGAGGTGGATTTTATCAAGTTGGAGAAAAATAATATGACCGTGTCGCAATATGAGGCTAAATTTGCGGAGTTGTCCCGATTTTCATCCCATTTGGTTGATAATGAGGCGCGAATGACGCGAATGTTTCTAAGAGGTTTGAAACCCGAAATACGTCAATACCTCATTTCTCACAAACTTTGTTTATAATCTGATGTTGTGAATAGGGCTCAGTTATTGGAGCACGATAATGAGTCAGCACAACCAAAAGGTAATGACCAATAACACGATAATAATCATATTGGTGGCAACGACCATCGGAAAAATGATAACCATCGTGGGGAAAATTATCATGCCAAGAATGGTAACCACTTTGGTGGTAATCATGGTCAAGATAATAGGAGTGGAAATTTCAAGAAGAGAAGGTTCACCAACGATGGAAAGACAGCAGCACCAACACCCGTTTTCAAGGAAGGAGAACGATCACCAATTATATGCTTCAAATGCGGAGGGGAGGAACATATCAGTCCAAACTACGTGATGCAGTCCAAAGCATTTTACAATTGTGGAAAATAAGGTCACCTAGCCCGATTTTATCGTGCACCAAAGTCAAGTCCAGCTGGGACGGTGGCACCAAAGGCAGATACGGACAAAACAAAGTCGGTGATTTTAGAGAGAGCATTTTTTGTGACTTCTCAAAAGGCAAGTAACCCGAACGAAGTTAGCACGGGTTAGTTAATTATAAATTCTTGCGAAGTCTATACCTTATTAGATACCGGTTCTACCCATTCTTTTATCTCTCTTGCTTGCGTTCAACGTTTAAATTTGACCCCAGAGAAGTTAGACTTTAACTTATTGGTTGAAAATTCATTAGTAGAAACCTTCGTTACCTCCACTGTTTATAAATCTTGTTGATTCAAATCGACACTTTCACGTTACTTGTCAATCTTATCTCTTTGAGAATACTTGCTTTTGATGTAATTTTAGGAATCAATTGGTTAACTACTCATCATGTTTTTTGTAAGGTTGTTAGCTTTCATATTCCTAACCATCTTGTTATGCGAATTCAAGCAACCAAACCACTAAAGTCAATCATTGTCATATCAAGCCATAAGTAAAGACCCCCGAGCCTTTCGCTGGTGACTTCCAAGTCTTGGAATACACCGAAGCCAGAATGTCCATAGGGGACGTCGTGAATGACGATGACAAGTTAATAGGTATCAATGTGATGTACTATCCAAGTCTTAGATGAGAGTCATAGTTTTGAATGATATTTCTATTGTTAATAAATTTCCTAACTTATTCTTGAAGACTTCCTACCCAACCCCAGAGCGTGAAATCGAATTTTGTATTGACCCCAGTACAAAACCCATTTCTAAAACCCTTAAATATTTCTTCAAACAAAACGAACGTATAATGCGCCAAAGACATTGGCTCGAGCTATTGAAGATTACAACTATACCATTTAATATCATCGTGGAAGAGCGAACGTTGTAGCTGACGCGTTGAGTAGAAGATCGTATGCGTTTACGAGTGTGATGTTGTTCACACAAAAACCCATTTCGTATAACTTACAAATGATGAAGATAGAGTTAAAAACTCTAGGGACCCACGTGAAGATAACGAATATAAGAGTAGAATCGACTTTAATCGATAAAGTTAAAGCCGCTCAAGCTACACACCCGGAGCTGATGAATGTGAAGAAGAAGGTTCAAGAGGGTGTTATTCTAGAAGCAAGACTCGATGAAGAGAGAAAATCTCAACCCTTAATTTTATTGGTCTTTTTGAAATCCTCGATCGAGTAGGAACTGTGACCTATAGACTCGCCTTATCGCTAAGTATGTCGTGTGTTCATAACGTTTTTCACGTATCGATGTTACGTAAATATGTGGATGACCCGAGCCACATTATTAAATTAGAACTAGACGAGATAGCAGAAGATTTAACGTATGAGGAGATACATGTTAAAATCTTATATAAGAATGATCCTATTCGACACTCAAAGGTTATACCTCAAGAGTTAGAATCTGAAATGAAGTCAAGGTATCCTCATCTCTTCGGCATACCAGGTACGTATGTAAATTTTGAGGGCGAAATTTCATAAGGAGGGGAGATTGTGAGACCCCAAATTTTATGAATAAAGATATAAATTTCTCAAAATATTTTTTTAATTTGATATAATGTAATAGTTGTGGGTAATATTTATAAATTTTGCAAAATAAGCAATTTATTATAAAATATTTATTTGGTCGGGGAATATTCTTTTTATCGGGAAATATCCGTACGACGACACAATTATTGGTGGACCCCACAACAGAAGTATTGTCGTATTAAGAAAACGACAGAATTATCTTTTTATAAAAATAACGTCGAAAGTGTTACCGCTAAAACCGTTGAACTACTCGGTAGTAAAAGTACAGTAATACGTGTGGTTATATAGTAGCACACGATATTGATTATTGATGCTTACGTAAAAAGTCACTCAGTTATACTCAATTATTGCTACAGTAATTGCTGCATCATATCTCTCATATTATTGATTCAATTATTATCACATTATCATCTGTATAATATGTTATATTATTAAATCAATAATTGAGACGGCAAAGTTATTCATATTATTAAATTACAATATTTATAATATCTAGAAGTTCTGTCAAGGAGAGGTTTGGTCATCTAATTGCACGCCAATAAGGAGAAATCCTTATTGGAAAGCCCCCTCTTTCCTAGAAACGACCTGGTTGTTAAATATGGTGAATTATAATATTAATAATGAATAATTTCGTGTTGATTAAAGATGAAATTGATCATTCCATTGTGTTGAAATTATTAGTGTTAGTGAAAATCGACATTTATTTCGATAATAATTGATGTCTGGAGGTTATATTGACCAATCGGGTAATTAACCGGATAAATGAAAAATTAATTGCTATTGATTCACATGATTATAACTATTTATTTACATGTGTGTACTATTGATTCACATTCCTTTACTATTAGGGGAGTTGGTACAAGATTGATAATTCTTGCATGACTAAATTAAAAATAGAGGTATAGATGGATGTACTATACTGTAATTCATATTTTCACATGTCTATAACTATTGATTCATATGATTGAACTATTGATTCACATTATTTACTATTAGGGGAAGTGGTGCAAGTTTGATAATACTTGCATGACTAAATTAAAAATAAAGAAAAAGAGGAAGGTATTATATTGTAATATTTTGAGGCTCAAAACGTGCAATTTTCAAAACTATATTTTCCTATAAATAGAAGCTCATTCTTTCGTTATTTTCCACCAATTCACTAAAGCTATAGAGCAATTATTATAGAGAGAAAGAAGAAGAGAAGCCTGCTACCTCACTATTCCAATATACAGTCTTCTTTTGAGGTAAGGGGTATTATTCTTTCGTATTCATGAAGAGAGTTATTTTCTTTCAATACTCGTAAGAGTTGTTCTTCTATTCTTTATTATTATGTTGGAATAACCTGTCTATACGAAGTACCGTATACATGGTGAAATTCTTCTGTTATTCCATTCTTTATTATTCTGTTGGAATAACCTGTCTGTGCGGTCTATCGCATGCCTGGTGAATTCTGTTCTTATTCCATTCTTTATTATTCTGTTGGAATATCCTGTCTGTGCGGTTTACGCATTACCTGGTTCCATTCTTTATTATTCTGTTGGAATAACCTGTATGTACGGATTACGCACGCCTAGTGAATTCTTCTGTTATTCCATTCTTTATTATTATATTAGAATAACCTGTTTATATGGATTACCGCATGCATGGTGAATGATCCTTTGTATTCATTCTTTATTAAATTATGGAAATGATCTGTCAATGTGGATTACCGCATAGCGGGTAAAAATCCATTTATAGTTTCATATATTCTATTATATTCAGTTGGTTAAATTTTGGGCTTCTATACTCCATGAAATTAGTAGAATATCCTGGATATTTGCGCTTCATCCAATATCTTTTCATGGAAATATTCTTCTGAGCATTCTTGAATTTTACTCCACAAAGAAGTATCATGTTGACAATTTAGACGTTATTGATTTCTGTATAAACTAAAATATAAATCTTTAAAATTTATCCTTGAACTTGTTTTATTGAATTATTATGTCATTGTCATCATCCGCATGCTTATATTGTAATGAAAGTCATCTTTGGCTTACGTGCATAGATGAACTTGGTATGATTATGACCATGGATTATTCGGTATAATCATGACCTGTAATGTTATAGATGATGTGGTAAAAGTCCTTAATGGCCTATAGTGCATTGATGGACAGTTTTTGGTATGATTATGACCAGTGATTATTCGGTATAGTCATGACCATTGATGATTTAATGAATATCCTTGGCCCGTAGTGCAGGAATGACTCGATGATGTGGTTTATTTATTAAGCTGAGTCTCAGCAATAAAAATTGATGAAAATATTTTAAATCATAGAAAATTTTAGATATCATGCTCTACTTGACTCTTCTAATGGATTGTTTATTCCGCTGTCGTTAAACTTGATGTCTATTGTATTTTATCAGTTTAATATTGTTGAAGGCTAATGATAATTTATCCTGTATTATCTTAGTCATAATATTTTTACTGGGCTAGTTGAGCTCACCCTTTTGCTTTCATTGTTCTCTTCAGAAAATGAGAACATAGCCGGGACTAGTCGTGAAACGGAGTGATGGTCCGAGATGGTGTTATAGTAGTCCTCACTATTCTATAAAATAGTGTGACAATAAATATAATGATAACTCTATTTGAGAGTGGATATTGTCTAGAAGGCAATATTCCTGTTTAAACTCTCAGCTATGTTTTGTCGTATATTACACAACGTTTGTATAATTAAGTTTATATTTGTATTTTTTACCATATATTTGGCGACTCAAGATGGGTGATGTATACCTATGTTGGGGGCATCACACTAGTCGAGTATCATTGTTGATGGGATAACAATAATAAATTGAGACTAGTATGTGGATTGACTGATCAAATATCATAGGTCATAAATATATGAGATATTAATTCAATCTATAGGTACGTGTTAGAGAACGATGTACTGGACTGATCCACCATGAGAATTCTATGTGGAGCATTATGCGAAGTGTCATTAGCGATTCTCATATTGACAATGATATAATGATCCTCTGACCTGAAATCATTATATTACTACACGAGAATTTATGTACTTTGATATCATCAAAGGTCATCTTTAATAGGGTGGACTATAAAGGTGATTATTGGGTACATCATGAATCGTGTGAGGAATATGAGTGATCTAGATAGAATTTAACCCTCCTATATATTAGGGGTGATATCCATAGGCCTCTTAATTGAGTAGGACTATGAAATGCTTGACCATGCTTAAATACTGATTTGTTTTATATAGTCTACTCATTGATCAAGAAAACACAGATTAAATTATGAAGAGTATGACACATTCCATGACTCGAGTTTAATCTAGGATGTCAAGGTTAAAAGGATTAAATTACATTGAAACATTGGTCACGAAAAGATTGCATCGAATCATTGATTTTATTATTACTTGGGTAGCAATGATGCATTACTAGATGTCCCTCACTGTTTATAATTTTATAATATGATTTTAAAACTATTGTCAACGTAATAATAACCTATAGGGTCACATACATAGAACGTAATTAGAAGGAAATTAATTTAAATTGTAAAGATATAAATATGTCAATATGATTGATAGTATTTAAATTACAAATTTAAATTAATAGAATAATTTATATATAGGTATATTAATTAAGTAAGACTTAATTAATTAATATATATATATATATATATATATATATATATATAAATTCGGATTTTATTTTAATTAAATTAGGTTTATGATTAATTCCTTTTTAACCGCTATATATATGATATGTAACAACCAATTTAGGGAGAATCATAATAACCTAAAAAAAACCTAGCTGCTCTTAGAGAGAGACTAGAGAGAAAAAAGTTTCAAAAATCATGTTCCTTTGGTGGCTAGTACCGCAGCTCCCTTTATTGCAGAATCGTGTGACGGTTCACGGGCGTTCATGTGGATACCATAGAGACGTAGTCGCTTGAGGGATTGCATTGGAGATTCGAAGCGTTTTAGAAGTTTTTTTTATAATCGGCATAATTTCTAACCACTGAATTAATGTGTTTTTTGCATGGATCCTGTTTTGGGTTTTAGAATTTTATTTTGTTCAATTTTTATTCCGTTGTGCGTTGCTTTGATGTGCCAAAATCCCAACACGGTTAACCATTCGATTCAGACAGAATTTTGTTGTTCTATATCTTACTTTAAAGCAAATTTTTCAACAATCTTAAGACTATATTTAATAAGAGAAAAAAGAAAGTCAAAGGAAATGGATTGGAAGATTATGAAAATAGGGGAGGATTGTTGGATATTTTCATTATCTAGAAGTATATAATAAATATATTATATGTTATCCATGTAACCAACAATTAATAGTTGGTTTAGTTGGATAAGGGAGATGTGTTGATATTAAGGACTTAGGCTCAAGTCATGGAAACAACATTCTTATATATATATATATATATATACAAGACGAACGATAATATTCCAGCGGTATTTCCAACATAAACCAACCGTTCCAACGGTAATTATTGGAATTGGGATACAATTCGGATACAGGCAACCTATAAATAGGTTACAAATCCTCCCAAATTAACAACTGAAAATTATTCAATCCTATTCAAGTACTTAAGAAAATTATTATACTATATATTTTTCTTGTTATAATTTTCTTACAATTGGGATACGGACAACCTATAAATAGTTACAAATCCTCCCAAATTAACAACTAAAAATTATTCAATCCTTTTCAAGTACTTAAGAAAATTATTATTCTATATATTTTTCTTGTTATAATTTTCTTCTTTAATTTATAGTTTAGCACTAGATTTGTTTCTACACAACAAATTTTAGTACAGAAAAAAAATTTGGGTCTGTCTTATCTTGGGAGACTAATTCACAGTAACCCTGTGTAATAAAAGTAAGGGGCGAATATTGTAAGACCCCAACTTTTTAATAAATAAAAATTAAATTTTCTCTATTCATTATCTTGAAATAATAAGGAGTTAATTTGATATAATGCTTTGGTTATGGGTGAAATGTATAAATTTTACAAAATAAGCAAGTGATTATAAAATATTCATTATTGTCGGGGAATATTCGTTTGGTCGTGGAATATTCTTGCTGTCGGGGAATATTCGTACGACGGCGCAACCATTTGCGGGCCCCATAACGAAAAACGGTCGGATGAAGAAAACGACAAGTTTGAGTTTTTATAAATAATGACGTAGTTGTTACCGTTAACACTGTTGGAATACCTGATGGTTAAAATACAGTAAATCGCCGTGGTGCACAGATGCACAATATTTGGATAATTAATTCTTACGTAAGAAGGCCTACTCAATAATTGTTACAGTAATTACGATTCAATATTTTATTTATTTATTCATAATTAATACGTTGATATTTTATATTATTGTTGTTTCAATAATTGTCACTTCACAGTATTTTCCATTATCAGATCAATAATTTATATTATTTGAATAATATTATTAGATAGCATTATCGGCAATGTCTAAGGAAGTTCTGCCTAGGAAAGGGGTTTGGTCACCTAATTGCGCGCAAGTAAGGAGAAATTCTTAGTCGAAAAGTCCTCTCTTTCTTGGGAATGACCTAATATCAAATTGTGATTCTTTAATATTATTATTTAGGGAATAATTAATTATGGATTATACGATAAGAAAATATTTATTTTGTGTGGATATAAATGAAGGAATTAATGCTGAGGAGTGTTTTAATCAGTATTTTGTCGGAATGGAAGTATTACAACCATCCGTATAGTGAATTTCAGACATTTTTTGTTTGAAATTTAGAAAAAACTTTCTTCTACAAAGTTGTAGAGAATTCAATTTCCTATGAAATGGACATAAAAATTCATATTTTCTGATAAAATAACTATTTAGTATAATTATTGAAGTTTCGAAATAAATATTTTTATTAAAAATATGGGTGGGCCCCACTTTTTGTGGTGTGGGAAAATCTGAATTTTGGTGAGGCCCCACTAGTGGTGGCTGAATTTTGGTTCAAGAGGTGTGCATAGAAAATTTTTGAAAAAATATTATTTATTAATTTAGTCTGCTTTGGCGTTCTGGCATTTTCCTATAAATAGGTGTTTATTGTTAGAATTGAACAGGTATTGAGATGAACACGACCACTGGTGATACAAATGAATATCTTTGACCCGTAGTGCAAAGATGAATATTTGATTCAAGATGTATATTAATTGATGTTATATGGTAAAATATTGATGATGGACTTTTAAATTCATAGATGATAGTAGATTTCATTCTCTATTTAACTCTTCTAATAAATTGTTGGTTTCCGCTGCAGTTGTGATCTAAAACTTGTTGTCTATTATATTCTATCATATTTTTTCCTGTTGAGGACTAAGGATAATTTGTTGTACCTAATCTTAGTCATAATATTGTTTACCGGGCTAGTTGAACTCATTTTTTTTCTTTTTGTTCCATTTTTTCTTCTCAGGAGGTGAGAATTTAGCAGAAAACTACCGGGGTATAGAGTGATGATTCAAGATATTTGTTTTAGTAGTCCTCACTATTTTAAAAATAGTGCATAATAATTATAATGAGGACTTTATATGAGTGTGGATATTTTCTAAAAGACATATTTATATTTAAACTCACAGTATATGTGTTGTCGTATGTTGCACGACAATTGTATTAATAAAGTGTTGGGCTTCGGTACAGAAACGCACAGCGGAAATTAAAATTTTAAAGCAATTCCGAAACCCTAAAACAGGATCCATACGAAAAATCAATTAATTCAGAGGTTTAGAGATTATACCAGATATAAAAAAAATGAGAATCTGAAACCGACTGCGCCTCGAATCTCCAACGCAATACAAACCGATTGCGCCTCTACGGTATCCACATGAACGCCGCACGAACCGTCGAACAATTCTGCAATAAGAAGGACTTGCGGTACTAGCCACCAAAAGGAATGGATTTTCTGAAACTGTTTTCTCTCTAGTCTCTCTCTAAGAGCGGCTAGGGTTTTTCAATTATGATATATCCCTAAGTAGCTGCTATATATCATATATATAGTAGTTAAAGGAATAATCAAATCAAAACCTAATTTCATAAAATTCGAATATATATATATAATATATATATATATATATATATATATATATATATATATATCTTAATTAAGTCTTACTTAATTAATATACATATATACAAATTATCCTTTTAATTTAAATTCGTGATTTAAATACTATCATATATATATTTAAATCCTTAAAATTTAAATTAATTCCCTTTTAAATAACGTTCTATGTGTGTGACCCTATAAGTTATTATTACGTTGGCAATAATTTTAAAATCATATTATAAAATTATAAACAGTGAGCGGCATCTAGTAATGCATCAGTGCTACCCAAGTAATAATAAGATCGATGATTTGATGCAACCTTTTCGTGACCAATGTTTCAATGTAATTTAATCCTTTTAACCTTAATATCCTAGATTAAACTCGAGTCATGGAATGTGTCACACTCTTCATAATTTAATCTGAGTTTTCTTGATCAATGAGTAGACTATATGAAACTAATCATTATTTGAGCATGGCCATGCATTTCATAGTCCTACTCAATCAAGAGGCCTATGGATATCACCCATAATATATGGGATGGTTAAATTCCATCTAGATCACTCATATTTCTCACACGATTAATGATGAACCCAATAATCACCTTTATAGTCCACCCTATTAAAGGTGACATTTGATGATATCAAAGTACATAAATTCTCGTGTAGTAATATAGCGATTTTAGGTCGGAGGACCATTACATCATTGTCACTATGAGAATTGCTAATGACACTTCGCATAATGCTCCATAAGAATTCTCATGGTGGGTCTGTCCAGTACATCGTTCTCTAACATGTACCTATGCATTGACTTATATCTCATATATTTATGACCAATGAGATTTGGTCATCAGTCAATCCACATACTAGTCTCAATGCATCATTGTTGTCCCATCAACAATGATACTCGACTAGGGACATTTAAGAACTCTGATACTAATGGTAATATATAATCTCATGTTCAAGTCACATACTTGAAACTATATAATTTGTATCACTATTCTAAGGAATTTTATTATGTTAACAATTATATT